>PVJS01005050.1:0-65950 GCA_004027185.1 Glis glis
CTCATCAACCTAGTGAGACCCTGTTTCAAAATAAAAATAAAATAGGGTTGGGGGTGTACTTTGGAGGTAGAATGGCCCTGCTCAATCCCCAGTACCATACACACACACACACACACACACACACACACACACACACACAAATAAATAAAAAAAATTTTTAAAAAAACTGGTTGTTGACTGTCAGAGCCACCTGGGTCGGTGGCACTATTTCTCTTTTGTGTGGCCTCTGGGACACTTGTGTTCATCATTACTTCCCTCTAGTATGAAGTGGCCATAACAATACTTACTTATCAAGGTCCTTGGGAAAAATTAGAGTGCAGTCACCCTGGAAGATATTTAAATAACCAGAACTCACTATAATGAAGGAGAAGGTTTGATGAATATCTGAATAATCTTGGAGAGGCTGCAATTAATGTTCTGAGGAGAAAACAGTACATAAAGAATGGAGAAGAAGGGGGATCCACACAGTTATAAAGTGAACAAATACATCACAAAGAAAAACAAACTAGAAAAATGAGTTGTGTGTATGAATGCTGTGCTTCGCAGAGGTCAGCCCTAGACTGTCCGAGGGACAGATGCGCTCTGCGGAGGACAAAGCCAAAGCAGTTCGAGTGAGAGAGGGTCATGATGGCTGCAAGAGCCTGCTGGGTTGTGTGCTGTCCCCAGGAAAAGGCTGTCACACGCTTGGGTGCTCTGGATAGATCCACCAGGAACATAATTTGGGGGACTTCCAGCCTCTTCGCCAAGTCGCAGGGAGAACAAAGAAAAGTGACAGAAGGTCACCCGGGCAGCAGCTCTGCAGATCATGTCGTCCTTGAGGGAGCACATAACTCCATGACACTGCAGCTGTGTCCATCTCCCGCCTCCCCTTTCACATGGAGGGAAATACAGTTTGGTATGGAGTGTGCACTGCTGTTTTGGGATCTGGTATCTCATATCACAGTTTGGTATTTGAGGATGCAATTTGATTTTCCAAAACCATCGTTTAGCCCATAGCACCAGCCCTTGGCTGTGGATGGATTGTACCCCATGGGGTCTTTAGGTGATAAAAGCATCTTTTCCTCCACCCATATTGGGCACATGACTAAAGCCCCTGTACTGATCAGGGTTCACTAGAGTAATAGAACTCACAGGACACATAGATAGTAAAAGGGGATTTATCAAACAGCTTACAGATTAGTACCAGAACAGAGTAGTACCAAGTTTCCAACTGCATGTGGAGAGCCAGAGGAACTAGCAGCTGAAGAGGAGGATCAGCCATGTAGAAATGTGATAGGACAAAGGGTGTCTGAGCTAATGTCAACTTGGCGGGCCAGTCTGTTCAGAGCCTTCACTGTGCCCCTGTGTCCTCATGGATGAGGATCCTCCTTTATCCCAGGTATAGGGAGGACACCTCTCACATGACAGTCTTATGACTCCAGAGGAGGTTCAGAACGCCCTTAAAGACCTGCTTTAAGGAAGAAAGGGAGAGGGCACTAGTGGCCTTCCTGCTCCTTCTATGTGCTCAAATCCCTTCAGCTTAAAATACATCTGGGCTAGCGTGTGCTCAGCCCCATCAGGTGTGGGAACTATATATTTTCTCTGAGATTCACAGTCTTATCACAAGTTCTGAGTCTACCAAAGGATGGAGTGATAGACAGAATCTCTGATCGAAATACCTACTATATATGTTACAATAGCTCTCCCAGAGTGTCCTCTTTGAAATATCATCACTGCGGAATTCAAAGACCGGACACACAAGGAGAGGTTCATGATCCAGTCAATTTGGAAAATGAGGGGTTTGACAGGTCAAAGGGAACCTTTATTTTGGACCACAGAGCCTCTCGTAGACCATAGCTGCTAGTTTGCTTTATGAATCACCTCAGAGCAGATGTAAAAAAAATGGCATTTCATAAATTTGTAGAACTCTTTCAACTGAAACACTCTGAGAAGAGTAGCAGTGTCTGGTATACAATGAATCTGGTAGTTAAGTGTGGAGGAAAATGTGCAAGATGATAGGGAATCGTATACATGGGCTTAACGTACTACGTAGCACATCGCAGCCTGTGGGTGAGGAGGGAGGAGAAGGCGTCTACCCCATCCCCAGCATCAGTGATGGAAACAGCAATACGGCAGCTCTGCTGTGGTTGGGAGAGCCACAGATCTTGAATTTTCCAATCAGACTGCAAATCAAGATTTCTATCTTATTTTTGGAGGTAATTAATTGCTTTCTACTAATAAGACCAAGAAAACAGAGTTGCCTGGTAACTATCAGCAGATGACTTCTTACAATGAAGCAAATGACCCTTAGCTTAGAGCTGGCCCCATGGAGGGTAGCAAGAAGAGTTGCAAAGTTATGTCCCAGAACATATCACGGAACTCAGTCAACTTCTGTGTCTCTGTGTCTGTGTCTGTCTGTGTGTGTGTGTGTGTGTATGGAGGGGGTACTGAGGATTGAACCCAGGACATTCTACCTTCAAGCCACACCCCTAGCCCTATTTTATTTTTATTTGGAAACAAGGTCTCACTCATTTGATGAGGGTCTCATTAAGATGCTGAGTCTGGTCTCGAGCCTGCAATCCTCCTGTCTGAGCCCAAGTACTGGGATTTCAGTTGTGCACCTCCATGCCCTGCTAATCATCCCTTAAGCTCTTGCTACTTTTGGGCTTACTAATGTGTGAAATATTAAATTCCCTTTCATTTAAACCAATTTGAGTCAGGATTCCTGTTATTGCAGATAAAAATGTGCTAACTGGCACATTCACCAAGAATTAATAATGTGATATTCAATAACAGAATGGAAAATTATGTCTAAAGGAATTAGACTCTTAAGAAAAAATAAGGGAAGTAGAAGCAATATGCATGCAAGGAAGACTGGCTACTGCCTGGGACTCCCTACACCCCAGCACTTGCAGAGCCTGGTGTCATGTAAAAGACAGAGACAACAGATACTATATCCTTGAGGGGACAGATTACCATTCCAGGTGAAGACAAGGATGCGGCAATACAGAGAGAGCTGGCAGAGCAGCGCAGATGAAAGGCACTGCTGTGGTGGAGGAGCACCAGCGCTCATGACATCAGCTTGCAGTCTACCTGAGAGACGAACATTCGATAAATTTTTGATTTGCCTTACAGGCAACTTCAAACTCTAAGAAATACATGTTAGAAAGGATGAAGAGAACTATTACTTTATATCCACAACAAGGGGCAGCTTTATAAATTGGAAGTAACAGAGGACTCATAAAAACATTGGATCTTAACCAAAGCAAGGATTCAAGCCCACCTGTTCAAAAGTGACCACAATCACAATACCTAGGGACACATAGAAAAGAAGGCCTCTAAATTAAAATTGTGGTTTAAAAAGTGACCAGCCATGAGTATGGTAAATGAATTGGCAGAACAAAACTAAATTAGTTGAAGTGATTACAGGTGAGGTTCACAGATGAATTCAGACTTCAGCAGGAAACCTATAAATTATGTAAAGAAAGATAAATACAATGACATGATGCAGGATTTTAAAAAATTATATCTAGAAGTCTGAAGACCAACGTAATTAATGCTTCCAAGAAGGTGCAAAGAAAAATAAATATAAAACCAACACTTTCAGTTATTTAAAATATACTTTTAACTATATTAGTTGCAATGTGAGTTTACTCCTAAGGATCTATTTCTAGGAAGTCATTATAAATCTGGGCAAACATTTTTGCACAAAGTTGTTTATTATAGTGGTACTATATTTGAAGAGAAAGATCTAATAATAAATATTTAGTTAAAATTCAAATGAACACATAGAATGATCAAATATGCTATCATTAAAATTATGTTTTCATGCGTAGGGAGCAGTGGTACACACCGGCAAGGCCAGGACTTGGGAGACTGAGGCAGTAGGCTCACTCACAGTTTTTTGGTCTATGTGTGGTAACTTAGTCAGAACCTGTTTCAAAATAAAAAATAAAAGAGGGCTGGGGGTGTAGCTCAGAGGTTAAACACCCCTGAGTTCAATCCCCAGTAGTGAAAATAAATAAGTAAATAAATAAATAAATAAGTAAAATTACATTTATGAATAATTTTGCGTGTGAAATTACTCTTGTGATATTATGTTAGGTGAAAATAGCAGGACACATTAATATGCATAGAATGTATTCTCGCTTTTGTGTGTTTATGCATATATGTGTCTGTGTGGTCAGAGTAGAGTATTTTTCTCTATATATTTCATTATATAGTGCCCATATATTACCTTGTAATAAAAGGACTTGGTACTGTTTTTAGATAAAGACAAATTCTGAAATTATAAATATTAATTGAAATTAAAATTAGATATTTTAGGAAATAATTATATTAGAGATGTTAATTATATTATGGTTAATTCATTACTCATCATAATAAATGAACATTTATTATGTCAAACATGAGGAGGAAAAATATGTTCTGATAACAACAAAACAAGAAGTGAAGATTCTGTAGTTTTCTTTAAAATTTTTCATAATATAGTTCATAGTTATAGTGACATACATGCACACAGCACTTCGTGGACTTTCCCTTGGCTCCCTCTCACTACCCCATTTCCCCATACAGTATATTGAGATTGGTATTGGTATTCTCATATATGTACATAATGTCAATGGAAGTGTTTCCTTCATTGATCCTCCCCTCCCTTCCCCTAGACCGCCTCCTTGGCTCCACTGTAGTTTCTCCTCCATTATCTGAAGTCCCAGTTACTCCCTAGCTTCCACATGTGAGAGAAAACATATGACCCTTCACTTTCTGTAACTGGCTAATCCCACTTAACATAATGTTCTCCAGGTCCATCAATTTTCCTGCAAATGACATGATTTTGTTCTTCCTTATTGCTGAGTAGAATTCCATTGTGTGTATATCCCATAATTTTATAATTCATTCATCTGTTGATGGACACCTAGATTGGTTCCATAATTTGGCCATTGTGAATTGTGCTGATATTAACATGGGTATGCATATATTACGATAATATTCTGACTTCAGTCCCTTTGGAATGATACCCAGGAGTGGTATAGCTGGATCATATTGTTACAGTTTGGGATGATGTTACTATGGGTTGTTGTTCTCAAATAGTTTAGGAAAAAAAAAATCCAGAACTGCTGTAAGTTTAAGCAAGGTTTTATTGTTACAGGCAGAAACGGGGGGGGGGCAGAGCAAGAAAAGCACCATGACAGAGAGACACATGATGGAGTGTCTCAGAGGTGAGACACTATTTGCCTTTAAAACCTCAGTCTTTATATAGCAATTTATTGTCTTGTCCCTCCTATCCTGAGATCCAATAGTCTTCCCTTCCCAGCAAAAAGTAGGGCTGGCATGCTCTCTTATCTCTGCTGTGTTAGCTTTTTTGGTGGCCCCTTTTTTTCAATCCTCACAAGGACAGACTGGTCTGACATCACTGATCATAGGGCTACATGGCCCGCATTGTTCTTTGTTCATTTTTACTAACTCCTCAGAAAGACAGTCTTGATACTTGTCTTTGTGTAAGTTTTAACATTTTTATCTCTTATGGTAACTTTTCTGCCTTACAGCCCCTATAGTTGCTGGCTTGTTTCATAACATGGGAGTCTGGCTTTCTAAAGTAAGAAGGCTTTAACTACTTTTTCATTATTATCAGTAATCGATACTGGGTTAATGCAGCCTGGTTTTTCATCTTTTAATTTGGTCAGAAATTTGTGAGAGTCTGTGTGATATCTTTTAGAGTCAGGCATATGTAACTTTTCTCTAGTGTCCTTCTGTGTATCTTATCTTAGTTGCTATGGTAACTGCCTGAACTGCCTGCTTGCTTGTTACACAGGGGAGAGATGAATCTTTGCTTTCTTGTAATGCAGGGCTTTAGCTATTTTTGCAGTCTTATCAGTAATTAATACTGGTCAATCCCCATCAATATGGTGGATCCATTCTGAATTTTCTGAGGAATCTCCACACTGATCTTCATAGCAGTTGTACTAATTTGCAATTCCACCAACAGTGTAGAAGAGTTCCTATTTCCCCACATCCTCGCCAGCATTTATTGTTGTTTGACTTCTTGATGATTGCCGTTCTGATTGGGGTTAGATAGAATCTCAGTGTAGTTTTGATTTGCATCTCCCTGATTGCTAATGATGTTAAACATCAAATACAGTTTTCTTCAGTTGGAAAGGGTTGCACTCCGGTGGTCTGTAAGGAATTGAACTCCTCATAATAGCAGGGACATAGTAAGAGACTCTAGTTGCTCTGAATAAACTCACCACTTCTGGTCCTGTTCTCCAAACACCTGAGTATTGAGGCCATTCACAAAGAAAGTCAATAATACTCTGTTCAGGGCTTGAGAACACATTACTCTTACACTGGAAATGCACCCAAATGGTCCTCATTTTCAAGAAAGTAAAGATTATAGATGCTACAAAGTGAATATCCTAAGCAAAATACAAGAATGATTCAATTAATAAATGATATGTGAATGCCTAATGAGTGAAATATGCTCACTATGAAATAGTAGGACATCTAGAGTAAGTCAGACCGACTCCAAATAGACATGAGCCCATCTAGAGGCAAGATCTGGGTTTCTACACACTTTTCCAATAAACAGAGTCA
This sequence comes from Glis glis, assembly GCA_004027185.1. Classification (NCBI taxonomy): domain Eukaryota; kingdom Metazoa; phylum Chordata; class Mammalia; order Rodentia; family Gliridae; genus Glis; species Glis glis. The sequence goes on from PVJS01005050.1 coordinate 6,571, forward strand.
GGGAGACATGATCAAAACTAGAGCTGGGACAGGGAGAATACACGATGGGTCCGCAATGTCCTGTGATGTGTGCACGCACAAGCACATGTGTACATACGAGGGAAGAAGTAAAAGGCACATATCAAAATGACAAGGGAGACAACCGATAGAAGTTCTCAAACCTGGAAAACATGAGAAATAAAACAAATCAGACCCTAAACTAAATATAACCGAGTCCATCTGAAACAAATAAGTCATTGAATAAATTAAAAATGAAAAGTGGGAAAGGGAATAGCTTTTCCTATGGAGGAATTCTGATTAACAAAAGTGTAATGAGTGCGCAAAATAGAAAAGCACCCAGAGAGCCCCACACAGTCAATTGCTGCAGACAAGACTTGACTGAAGATGCTAAAATGACTGGCTATAAATTTGAGGAAAGACAAGATACTTGCCTGCTCTTAGAGGATCCCTCCAATAATACATATTAATTACAAAGGGAAAAATAATTTCCCGATTAAACGTGCTCCAAGGGTGTGTTCCAAAGGCATAATGATGTGTTCCAAGGGTACATGATGTGTTCCAAGGGTACAATGTCACTTCTGTGGTATTTGTGACACAAGTGTACCAACTCAATTTAATCTTTAAAAATTGAGGGCAGTCTACAAAACAATTTATCTGTGAGCGGTCTATACTTCTGAGGGTCATGAAGGCCGAGGAAAGACTTAGCAACTGTCCTGGGTTGGAGGAGACTGGACAGCCAAAGCGTGTGTGATCCTGGAACATGAAGCAGAAAAGAGACTTTGATAAAGACGTGGGAGAATGCAAATGAAGCGTATAGAAGAGTGAATGGTATTACATCAATGCCCTTTCCTGCTTTGGGTTCTGTGCTACCATTATGCAAGCCGTTGACATGAGGGGAATTTAGCTGAATGGTCTACAGACAACTCTCTCCCTAGTTTACTTTTACAACCCTTTGTAGGTCTAAAAATATGTCCACATGAACAGCTAACAGCAACAACAACAACAACAACAAACCAATAGATCATCCCAAATTAAAATGTTCTTGGATGTCCAGGTAGACAAAATGAAAAAAAAAAATGCTGCTCTCAAAACCAAGGCTCACAGGTGCTCCAAACACTTTTCTGGGCACTGCACTCCAACAAGTGTCACATAGAAGGGACCTTGAGGTCACCCTGGACCAAGGTCTGCGGTTCTGCATTGGAATCTGGTTAATGTGAGCACTGGGCTTGTACATTTTTCATAAGATGAAACAGATAATACAATGGGATAAAAGAATTTGGTTTGAAAAATTAACTGGAAGACTTGGGTTTGGAAATGTCATTTTAAGTAAGCTCAGGGGAAATTACTGACTTTAGTTGCAAAGCAACCATCTTCACCAGTATGGAAATGGAAAGATGCTGTCTGTCCTAAAATCAGGTGAAATACAACGTGTGAGTGACAGCTGCCATTCATTTAACTTAATTGAGCTTTCTTTATTGGAAATCTATAATGAGGAAAATGGAGCTTTTTATACTATTCCCAAAGGCAGAAGTAGGAACAAGAATAGAAATTACTGGGAAGTAAATGCTGGCTCAGAATAAAAAAAACATCTTTGCAATGGTTGTTTGTGAAGTACTGAGTGTCAGGTGAAAGGAGGTATTCACGCAGGAAGGAGTGAGCCCTCCTGCAGCTTCTGGAGGAGAGAGTTGCTGTACTTGGAGAAGAATTGTTTGCCATCCCCACAAGTCCATCCGAACTACAACCCCAGGATGCTGTAACCTTAGAACATGTGGTGTGTGTGTGTGTGTGTGTGTGTGTGTGTGTGTGATGTCAAGTGGGATGTGCTAACAGTATTATTATTATAAAGTTTAGTATTTGAGGGGCGGCAGCTTATGGGTGCACAAATGCCTTGTGACACACTATTCCATGTTAATATCCAATCTCTCCTTGTTTTACCGCAATACTTAACTCTGGTGTGAGTGTGCACAGAGGGCCCAGCTGTCCCTGCCTGTTCTCTGAAGCTTAAAAAAGTCATGAATCAAAAGGCTTCCAGGAGTCAGGGTTCACACCTCCCAGGCAGCAGCAGCAAAGGTGCAATTGATTTATTTCCTTTAACTCATTTCCTGTATTTTAATGGAAATATGGAAACCTGTATACAAGTTTCTCCCGAGGTTTGGGGAATGTGAGGCTGTGTCTTGCATAGGAGTCAAAATGAAATTTAGATTTGATGGCATTAAAGTAAGAAGGGTGAGGGATTAAAATAAAAGTCCCCTAGGAGAAATAAGCTGTAAAAATATTTGTTAATAGCCTTAAAGCTGCCTCTGCAGCAGTTATTGACTGGGCTTTGTCTGGATGATAATGTGAAGGAAAAGTCAGGCTCTCTGAGCAGATAACTAAGAAGGTGGTTATTTACATCGCAGCCACTTTCTTCCACTTCAGAAATAATCATTTGCTTTCGTGGAAGGATTTATTCTTCAAAAAAGTTGTCTTCCTATGTATTTAAAGGTTAGCATATGGGTCACCTTGTACATAAGAGAAAGAATGAATTGCGTGGTAGGTAAGAAATTAAAGAATTGTAGAGAAGAAGTATATTTGGAGCCACCAATAATATCTGTGGCCCAAATGGTGATAAGGTGTCTTAAAAGTAATAATTCAGGTCAGTGGGGACAAAAGGAAATTCATTTGGGGAATTTTACGGCTACCAGAAAGTATAGTAGCTGCACTTTTTTTTTTATTCCAGGAAATACGGGAGTGTCTGCATTAGGTACATAATGACAAAAGGAAAATGTTCATATCCACCTTGTGTGCAAATCTTCCCTACTGTCTTGATTGAAATGGGCACTGTAGCTGAGTCAGTGAGCGGCCCTTTGGATGATGGCGACTTGTGATTCTGAGAGCCACTGCTAAGTCCACAGAGTGCTGTGTTTCAGTCAGCCTTTTCGTGGCTGTGACAGGAACCCCTGACATGGAAAACTCTGAGGAAGAAGAACTTTACTTGCTCACTGTTTTGGAGATTTCAGTCCACATTAGACCAACTTCCCAGTGTGTTTCCTATGTCCACAGGAGCAGTCATGTGTATTCAGAGTCACGTCTCATATAACGATGTTTCAGTCAATGACAGACCACATATCCAAAAAGAGATGCCGTAGAGCCTCGGTGTGTAGTGGTCTCTAACATGTAGGTTTGAGTAATACACTATAATATTTGCACAGTGATGGAATTATCTGGCAACACATTGCTCAGAATGTGTCCCCATGGCTAAAGGATAAAGAACTATAAATGTAAAGAAAAACAGATTAAAAATCAAAACTTTCATGTCATCACATGCATATATTCCTTACTTTTTAAAAAATAGCTGCAAGTAGCCAGGCATAGTGGCACATGCCTGTAATACTAGTATTTGGGAAGCAAAGACAGGAGGATTGCAGATCTGAGGCCAGCCAGCAACTTAGAGAGGGCCTTGGCAACTTAGTGAGACCCTGTTTCAAAATAAAAAAATATAATAGGGCTGGGGGGAGTGTAGCTCAGAGGTAGAATGCCCTTGAGTTCAATCCCCAGCACTGAAAGAAAGAAAGAAGAAAGATAAAGAAAGAAAGAGAGAGAGAGAGAGAGAGAGAGAGAGAAGAAAGAGAGAAAGAAAGAAAGAACAAAGAAAGAAAGAAAATAGCTGTGACTAAAGCATGTAGGCTACATATAAAAATACAAGAATTCATAATAAAACAAACATAACCCCCCAAAAAATAGCTGCTTAATTCCCATTATATGGTCTTACCACTATTTCTTTAACAGTCCTTGAGTTTTGGACAATAACAGTGATGTCAATTAAGTTTTCAAGTTTTAAAAGCAGTATAGACAGCTGGGCATGATAGTGCATGCCTGTAATCCCAGTACTGGTGGCTGAGACAGGAGGATCACAGGTTCTAGGGCATCCTCCGCAATGTAGTAAGACTCTCAGCAGCTTAGTGAGACACTTTTCAAAACACACACAGAAAAAATAAATAAATAAAAAGGGGATGTGGCTCAGAGGTAGAATGCCCCTGGGTTCAATCCCCAGTACCACTAAGTAAATAAATGAATAGATGAATAAATAAATAAATAAGTAAGTAAGTAAGTAAGTAAAAGCAGTGCAGACACAGTTCTTTTGAATATATCTTGGCATAGTTGCATGAGAATATCTACATAACCAATTCCCAGGTGTGGAACTGTGGAGGTGCGGAGTGTGTGTGTTCTTATATCTTATAACTATTCTTGATGAATCTTATAACTATTCTTGATGAATCTTGATGAATGCTGTTCTGGGCGGAGGTGGGACTGACCTCCTCCTACTTATTATTGATATTTGTTACTCTCCATTTACATTGTGAGACAGAGAAACACCTCTCCCATGGCTGGGAATGTGAATTATCTGTCATAGAAGGCTTGCTTCCTCTAATGCTCTTCGACCTACGGCTACCGCTAATTCTTTTTAACAAACTGTTTTTTTTTTTAGGGCAGTTTTAGGTTTAGAGCAAAATGGAGTAGAAGGTACAGAGATTTCCCACATACTCCTGGCCCTCTCACATGAGCAGCCTCTCCTACTATCAGCTTCCCCTAGACTGGTGTCGTGTTACCACTGATGAATCTACACAGAGACCATGGTATATGTTAGGGTTCACTCTTGGTGCTATACATTCTCTGGGTTTGGATACACCGTGTGTATCCACCTTTATAATATCATACTGTGTAGTTTCATTGCCCTAAAAAAAGTCCCCAGCACACACACACACACACACACACACACACACACACACACACACACATCTCCTGTGCTCCACCTATACATCTCTCCATCCCCTCTGAATCCCAGCAGCTGCGATCTTTTTACTATCTCTTATCATTTTGCCTTTTCTAGAAAGTCGTAGAATTGAAACGATACAGTAGGTAGCCTTTTCAGGTTGGCTTTGTTGATGTAGTGATATACATTTATGGCTCCTCGATTCTTTCATGGTTGGAGCACCTGTTTCCTTCAGTGCTGAGTAATGCGCCATTGTCTGGGTACACCGTGGTCTATTTACCTCTTCACCTACCGAAGGACATCTCAGTTGCTTCCAAGTCTGGTTAATTATGGATACAGGTGCTATAAATATCCAAGAATGTATTTCTGTGTGAACATCCATCGTCAGCTCCTTAGGGTTGCTGCTAATTTATTATTAGCATGGGTGTGGCCTCCTTCGTGAGATCAGGCAATGCCCCAATGCTGGCTGCCCTGAGACTGCTGTGCTTGCAAGAGCTCCTGCACCCAGGCCTGGGATTCAGCTCCTCCTGATGGCAACCACAGCTTCCCAGGTGGGAAGACCACGGTGAAAGTGGTAGGCAGGAACATAGACGGCATGATATCTCCTATCGGCTACTATTGGGCACCCAGGGGCAGACGATGGTGAAGGAGCTTACATTTATACATTTCACTCCTGATATGTTGCTTGCAGAAGCTCCTTCCCTGAAGTCCACACGTAAATCAGACTTAGAATTAGGATCTGGGTTACCATATTTATTTGCCTTATATTTGTTGTATTGATTTTCTTAAAAATGGCTTTCTGTATTTCTGATTGCAGTTGATTTGCTTTGTATTTCTAGAACCCTTTTCCTATTGCTGATTAATTCTTTAAATAGATATTTTTGCATAAGTTTGTATTTAAAGATATTCTTATAAATAATCCTAGATCTAATTCACTGAGACTAACCACATGCCAAGGGCTGCATTTTGTATACCATCTCATTTAATACTGAAAGTCATTTCATGAGAAAAGAAAAGTCAAGAGCTAAGAAATAAGGAAAATTGCTAGAATCGGTACATGGCTGGGCTAAGGTTCAAATCCAAGTGTTTTTTCCTATAACATTCATACTTTTTCACTACACTGGCCAATTTTTATTGAATTTGTCCTTGAGGTGCTGTGGAGTATAATACCTTTATATTGTGTCAGAGAGAGAGAGAGAGACAGATAATTGCTGTAACTCTCTGGTAAGCATAGGAACCTTGACTTACTCCACTCTGATTTCGAACAAATAAGCATAGTCCTTATAGCCCTTATGATAGGTTCCATGTACTTTAACATTAAATTACACACTCTTGTCCTGCCTACTGTTTCCTTTCCATGGGCTTATATCATCTCTTTCCAACTTTGTAATAAAGGCTATGTCTAGTAAATTCTTCCCCCTCTGCTCCCTTTTTGAAGTAGTTTTTGAGCCCAGAGAGCCAGTCAGTAAATATTCTCTGGGAATGTACTAAGAGCAAGGCACTGTTGTAATTCTGGGGACAGTACAGCAATCAAAACAGAGCCTTTGCCCTCAGGAAATTCATGTTCTACTGAAAAGGAAGAAAGGACACACGGATCCCCAAAATGAACAAATAATTTTAGATAATGACATGTGTCATATCAAAAAAGTCAACTGCTACTCCGTGTGATAGAAACCGACTTGGAAAAGGCAGGAAGTGACATTTCCCTGGGGAAGGGAGGGCTGGAGTCTCTGAGAAGGTGACCTTTCAGCTGAGACTTGACTGTTTAGGAGAGACAGTTGTGAAGGGGCACTGGGGGGAGGTGTGAGTTCTACCCAGAAGGAACATGAAGGGCAGAAAATCTGCCGTGTGTGTTTAGGAACACATACAAGTCTATAGTTCGTCAGCTTAAGGCAGATGCTCATGGCAGAGAGAAAGGAGAGTAAGGCACTAGGGCACATCTTGTGGGACCAGGTAGGAATTTGGCATTTGTCAGTTTGGATACAGCATGTTCCCTGGAAAAGCTCATGTATTGGCAATGACAAAATATTCAGAGGTGAAATAGTTGACTCAGAACTCTAAGCTCATCAACGTATTAATCCATTGATGGGTTAATAATTTGAATGGACTTGCTGGGTGGTGACTGTAGTCAGGTAGGGTGTGGCTGGAGGAGGTAAGTCAATGGGGGCATGGCCTTGGAGACTACTACATCTGTCCTTGATCCCTTCCTCCCTCTCTGTTTTTGCTTCCCAGCTGCCACGAGCTCAGCCTTCCTCTGCCACTCCTTGCTGCCAGGATGCTTCTGCCCTGGAGCCAGCCAACCATGGGCTGAACCTCTAAAACCATAAGCCAAATGAACCTTTTCTCCTCTAAGTTGTTCTTGTCATGTGTTTTGGTTACAGTGATGAAAAATTGACTACTGCAGCATTTTAACTCCATTCAGATGGGAACAGGCAGGAACCCAATGTTCTATGAGGGGAGAGGTTTTACCTGTTATAAGAAGGAAGCCAACCTTGGAAGAGGGGACTGCAGGCTGAACAAAAGTGAAAGAGGTGGCACCAGTTAGGGAATCACCTCTGTGGCTAAGGAAGAAATGTCATGACTCAGACAAGAGCAGTGGACAGTCACAAGTGTTGGCATTGGGATAGAGTTTGGGGGAACAATGGATGGTTATCTCTGGGGTATGGGGAGGTGGGCATAGGGTGACCTCAAGACCATTCTGGGAGAGTTTCCATACTGTGGTGCCCTCTGCTGAGAAAAGTATTGAGTAACAGCAGATTTGGGGAGGTGGGTCAAGGCTAGGGTGAGGGGAGGCTTGTTTTAGTTTTATGAAGCTTGAGTCACCTATTCAATAGCTGGGGAGATATGGACTAGATCTTCTAGAGCATTCCATGTAGAGATGTGGGAGCCGCTGCACATATCAGTGGTAGTTACAGCTACGGTTTAACATGGTCAACTAGAAACACATCTCCCTCTGCACAATGAAGATGTGGGGACCAGGAGAGAGCCCTGTGGCTTCTAACAACTAGAAGTAGAAATCACCAAGCCAGAAACAGCTAAGACAGACCGTGATGGAGCAGGACAATGAAGAAGGTAGGGTGTCAGAAAAGCACAGGAACAGGACAGGGGCAGCAAGGTGTAGCTCGGAGGTAGAAGGACTGTGGGTTCAATCTCCAGTACAAAGAAAAAAGGAGGCAAGAGGGCAGGAGGGTTAAGAGAAGCCGATCATTTCACTCTGCTCCCTGCCCTGGGGGGAGGAAGGTCTTTAGCAGGCTGCAAGCCAGGTAGTAGCTTGGGGGATTTTAGGTGATGTTGTTCTAGTCTGCTTCCGTTGTGTAAAAAATAAGAACGTCATCAGCTAGGTGTGGGGGTGGGGAAGGAATATTGGACATGTGAAGAGATTGAGCATTTCATGAAATTATCTTGGGGAGTGAGAGAGTAAACTTTCCTAGGGAAGCATCGCTGGATGGTTTAGAAAATCTACACAATAAAATTGAATCTCAATCCACTCCTCTTCCCACTTCACAAACTTGTTAAAAAACAAATGCTTAAATTCTTTCTAATTTTCCCATCAATACAATTAAAAGTCTCAATTATCCGTAACCTTTGCATAAAAGCCATGAGATGTCAGGTAGCTTTATATAGACCTCCCAATTTAATCTGTAAAAGTGAGGTTAGTGACAAGAACCAGAAGAGAGAGGCGTGTGTGTGTGTGTGTGTGTGTGTGTGTGTGTGCTCAGAACACTTTGCTGCCACTGTCTTTCCCCACAAATCTTGGTTCCCACTATTTAGTGCTTGATTGCTTCCTTGATTCCTTCTGGTTTAATCCCTGTATCTGAAGTTTGAAAATTGAATCTGTGTTACTTTTAAAGCAAAACAAGATACTTAACTCTGGAAAGACTGTCATTTTTTCCCCCCAGTTTTAAAGTGTTTTTAACATTCCTTGGATCCTGGCATTTTCTTGCTGTAAAATTAGGTACGTATTGTTAAATGTCAAGTTTTCAAATAGACTCCCGCTAAGCAGCTGCAACGTTGTTCCTTTTGCTCCCATCCCTCCGGAGTACACACCTTCGCCTGAGCTACAGGCCCCTCATCCCTGGCCCCTCGTGCGTTCCCAAGCCAAGGATCCTGAGGGCTCTGGCACTGCAATACCACATGTATTGCAAGGGTTTAAGCACTTGGCCAACATCATCTTCAGAGTAATAATAACAGTTCTTCAGTCTTCCCTGGAAGTTATGAGCTGCGTCCATACTGCCTGACTCACTTCCCCATCGCCATCCTGAAGCAAAGACCAGCAATTGACTTACAGACAGGAAAATCCAGATCTTGAAAGTTTACCGGCCCAGCTACATCATTTGTTTTTAATGACCTTCTTTCTAACTCTCCAGCTCCCAGCAGTCTTTGGAGGCCCATGACAGCCTGTCTGCACCATGAAACCTTCCCCAATAGCCCCAGCATGGCCGATTCTGCCCTCTAACCGCTCACATTTCTGTACTGGCAGCCACGTGCATTTTGGTACCACTGTCCCGCGGCAGGCAGTGTCCCGCGCTCATGGAAAGAACACACACTGGGACTGTTCCGGTTAGCATTCTTGCTGCTATCATCTACAAGACTGACCGCATAACTTAGAGGAAAGAAGATTTATTTTCTTACAGTTTGGAGCTCAGTCCATGTGAGGCCGGGGACCACGGATCTCAGGGCATGGCGGCAGGAAGCGGGGAGAGGGAAAGCACATAAGCTGTGCTCTTCACATTATGGAGGCCGGAAGCAAGAGAGAGAGCAGAGAGAGGAGGAACCATACATATAATCCCCAAGGCCACACCCCAGGGACCACCTCCTCCAGCCACACCCTACTGGCCTACTGAGTACCACCCAGGTAAAGCCATTACAATGGATTTATCCACTGCTGGGATTACAACCCTCATGACACCACTATATCAACCCTGAATATTAATAAACGAGCTCTTTAGGGGACATTTTACATCTAACTATAACAGGGACAAACTTGAGCTACAGGTAGGTCCCACCATCTGCCAGCAGGTATTTAAAGTCTCCGCACTTCCATTTACTTATTTGCAAAAAGTGCCAAGTCCCATGTAGTTTAAGGCAGTTTGTGCAAAGTGCCTCACAGCGGCTCCTGCCATCCCGGGAACTCCCAGGTCATAATCAACATATATTTTACCAGGTGCTAATTGCGCCACCTGCATATGCTTTTCTCTCTATAACAGTAAAATGTGGCATGATAGGGCTGACGTCACATTGTAGGGAAAGAATTCCAAGGTTTGACCTCTCTCACTTACACGCATGCTTTCCACGTCTACACAGGGTCCCCTCTTAGCCAGGTGCCAGCCTTGACGGGGAGCCTTGTATGTATTGCTCAGCTGTGCACATATTGCTATTTTTTTTCTATTGTTGCCCTTTAATTCATGGTTTATTCTTCTTGGGTTAGTGAGTTTCCAGATGTATATTTTTAAAAATGTATTCTTGTATTATATATATTCTGTTGTATTGCATTGGGGTCATAGGACGTATGTTTATATGTGGCTAAATCTTTGAATTTGATTGCCATCTCTTTTGTGACATTATAGAAGGCAGATATTTACAAACATTTCAAGTGTGCTGGGGAAGAAAGGGTGTTCTCAGCCATACTAAATTTACATGGGCACGTCGCATACAATTTTAACTGTGCATATAGCTCAGCACTTTATCTTTCTTCTTTTTTATGTCGAAATATATATTTATGTGTTGTTGCAGTGGGAAATTTGGAAGTTTACTTGAATTGTTGAATTGTTTTAGAGATTTTTCTTTCCTTTATTTATTTATTTTTGGCACTGGGAATTGATCCCAGAGGCATTCTACCTCTAAGCTACACATCCGCCCTATTTTATTTTTAATTTGAAACAGGGTCTAACTTGCCAAGGTTCTTGCTAAGTTGCAGAAGGTCTCGCTAAATTGCTGAGGCTAGCCTTGAACCTGTGATCCTCCTGACTACTGGGATTACAGGCATTTGCCACCACACCCTGTGAGAGGTTGGTTTTAATATTCAATGTAAAATAGATATGGAGAAATGAGGCACACATTGGCTAATAAGAAAGGAAGAAGACATTTATCAAGTAACTACCACATATGTCCTTCATATATGTTGCACATAAATCTCTAGTTGGAAAAGACACACTATCTTCATTGTACACATGAGAAAACAGAGACTTAACAAAAGGTAAGTACATATCCGGAAGCAGGAACTTATTTGATCGCAATGCTGGGATTTTAATCCAAATTCATCTAACTCTAAGTAGAACGATTAATAAGTAGGAGCATGTTAAATAAACTGCAGGTTTCTCGTCCCTCAGCTTGTCCTACTTCTGCTATTTAACTTACTGAGTCTTGTAAGCCCAACAAAGAAAGGGCTACAACAAAGAAGAGGGCCAGGGAGATCTCAGTAGCAGGTGCATCCCCCGCCCTTCTCCGTCCACCCCTTTTTCTGCCTTACCTATCTGCAACCCCACTCCTGACAGGTGAGCCATGGGCAGGTTGGAGAATCCAGACGAGGACAGATATGCCATATGGACTCCAGGATGAGACAGAGCCTCGCCGGCTTGAGTCATCCCACACAGGCAGCTGGCACTTGACAAATGACTAGAGGTCACATTGCAAATGGCAGGTTCCCAGGTATCGAGCAAGAGGTCCTCCCTCACCATAAAATGTCATAAAAGACATTTCATTTGAACATGAATTGAAAATATAAATTAGCTTTGTGCATGCCTGAACATCAGAAAAAAAAGAGAACTGTTGATCGATGAAGATGGTTAGGTTGTACTTAGCTTCATAACAGAAACATCAGTGGGGGAGAGTAAGCATGATCATTGTCAACATGAAACAGATAGTGGATATGTGTCTAGCATTTATTATGCCGGTCACTGTGTTAAGCACTTTGCACGCACAATTTCCCTTTACCCCCACTTTGTGTGTGTTTGTGTGGTGCTGAGGATTGAACCCAGGGGCATTCTTCATCTGAGCTACACCCCCAGCCCTGTGTATTGTTTAATCTGACACAGGGTCTCACTAAGTGGTGGAGGGCCTCACTAAATTGCTGAGGCTGGCCTTGAAACTGCGTCCCTTCTGTCTCATCCTCCCAAGCACTGGGATTACAGTCGTGGTGCACCCTCATGCCCGGTTTACCCTCACTTCAATCTGTGAGGCTGACATGCTTATTATCCCTGAATGCATGGCCAAACTGGGTTCCTCAGTCCTCACACTAATCACAATAGTGCATTAAAGCACTTCGTTGAATTGATCTACAGTTAGGCATTCCCTCTGCAGTACCATTACATCTTCTGGGGGCCAGGACTGTTTCTTTTCCTAACTCCATCTTCAGTGTCCTGCACACTGCTTGCCACCTGAATAAACACTCAAAATTATCCTTCGGGATACATGAGTCTTCATTTACTAAAGCTTTAGTAGGAAGCAAGAGGTGAGATCTGTCTATAGTTCCAGGCCTCGGAGCGTCTTCAGTGCTGCAATAAACACATTTTTCCTTTTTGTGTGTGTGTGGGGGGGGTACTGGGAATTTAACCCAGGGGCATTCTACCTCCAAGCTACACCCCAGCCCTTTTTATTTTTTATTTTGAAACAAGGTCTTGTTAAGTTGTTGAGGTTCTCACTAAGTTGCTAATGATGGCCTCAAACCTGCAATCCTCAAGTCTCAGCCTCCCAAGTACTGGGATTTTAGGCATGTACCACAGTGTCCAAACTTGTGATTCTTTCTTGAGTGAAAAACATCCCTCAAGACAAATAAAGAGTGCTATCCTCAGGAAGCGCTCTCTGAGGGTGCTAGTCCAGATGGGCACAGCCCCCCCCACCTCCTTATCGTGCTTTGTGATAATGTCTTTTTCCTTTCTGTATTATCTGCCTTTTGGACATGGATTCCTGCTAGGTACATCATTCATCTTGTGTCTTTGTGGTGTCCTGCACCTATTCAGCAGGGATGTTTATTGAAGGACTGAGCAAGTGAACGGCCTGGGGTGAATGCGTCAGAAGATGTATAGTCAGTTGACCTTGTACCCAGAGTTGTAGTTCCTGTGGAGTGATGGATCGTACTGCATTGTACTCTCTTACATGGTCTACTGGAACCAAAACCCGCGTGTGTGTGATAGCTGCTCAGAAACACCGAAGGCTGGTGAACAATGTGATTTAAATTTCTTTTCCATGGTGTGAAGGTCGTTGGCCAGTAAGGAGAGGAAATCTATGCCCTTCAGTGGCTTATAATTCAGGTCTCCTCTGAATGAGGTGCTGATTCTGTTTGAAACCCAGAATCACAGGCTCTTCAAATTATATGCAACCTTGGTAATCATCCAGCCTAGCTTTTACCCTCTGCAGGAATCTCCCCTTTCTGCAAGATCTCTGCAGAGGCAGGAAAATGCACAGGGATGGTGGTGTTGCTACCTCATGGAGTCTCTTTCACTATTGAGCAGCATTTCTGCAAAGGAAAAGTCATACTTGTTCTGAGCTAAATTTTCCTTAAAATAGCTTCTTCCAATGGTTCTACTTTTGAAGTTTACATCTATACAAAAGAAGTTTCATCTTTCTCTGGTATGTGTCAGTGTTCATCTGCTTTTCATTGCTGTAACAAGATACTTGAGAAAATCAAGTTAAAAAGATGAAAGTTTATTTGGGCTCACAGTTTCAAGGCTTCAGTCCATGACAGATCGACCTTACCACTTCAGGCTTATGGAGAAGAAGTAGATCATGGCAGGGGTATCTGGCACAGGAAACTCACCTCACTGCAGCCAAAACACAAAAGAGAGAGAGGAAGAGGCCACAGTCACAATATCCCTTTCAAGGGCACATCCCCAATCACCTAACTTCCTCCCACTGGGCTCTACCTCCTGAAGGTTCTACCACCTCCCAATAGTGGCACGGGCTGGGAACCAAGCCTTCAACACATGGGCCTTTGGGGACACTCCAGACCTGAACTATAGCATCTTCCTGATGTAATTCAACCTCGGCTTTCTCCATCCCTCCCACCCCACACTTTGAGTGTCTGTCTCAATTTAATGTACCTTGGTGGCTCAGGGTTCCTTCTGATCATTTCAAATGGCTTTCTAGACTAGCACCTCTTCTGATCATATTTTGTAAGTGTTCCTGGACCACGAAAGAGAGGGGGAAAAGGGGCTTGAGGAGGGAAACAAGCCACATGATGTTATGTTCAAAGATGAAGAGGTCACTACCAATCTCACTGGCATGTAGGGGAAAGGAGGGGTGGGTGGTAGGGAGGGACGAGGAGGGAAACACACCAAGAGATGTGTGCATATATGAATGCCACACTTTGAATCTCGCTACAATGTATAATTATAATGCACCAATAAAATTCTTTAAAAGTGTGCCACTCCCTTCAATGGGCTGAATATTTGCACCCCCCCCAAAAAAAAACTCCTATGTGGAAACCCTAATCCTAACATGATGGTATGTGTAGGTGGGGCTTCTGGGAGGTAACGAGATCATTGTGATGGCAATATGCCTCAGTCCATTTTGTATTACGATAGCAGAATACCCAAGACTAGGTAAGTTAGAAGGAAAACAGGTTTACTTTGGCCCAGGGTTCTGGAGGCTGTGGTGATGTGCTGGGCATGGTGATGTATGCCTGTAATCCTAGTACTTGGGAAGCTAAGAAAGGAGGATCACAGTTTCAAGGACAGCCTCAGCAACTTAGCGAGAGCCTGTTTCAAAGGCTAGGGATGTAGCTTGGAAGTAGAATACCTCTGGGTTCAATCTCCAGTGCCAGAAAAAAAAAAAAAGAGGGAATGTGACTCAAAGTTGCCAACCTTTCCTCATGGCGTCAGAGTGGCCTTGGGAGGCTACTGCACTTTCTTACAGTTTTCCCAAAAGATGGAGGGGAAAGAATTTAGTGTGTTGACCCCCTGCACTCCCAAATGAGCCTTGGTGAGCACAGACATCATCTCTCCAAGGCATCATCTCGAAGAGGCAGTGATCAGGAGAGGTGCCACTGTCAGGTTGTGCTGGAGTGCTGGGGAGCAGCCACCACACAGGGACCCTGGTCTGCAGTGGCGGCAGCCACCTGACGAGCGACCAGAATGGTGGGAGCAGCAGGGAGTACTGCTGAGGCCCCTCCAGCAGGGCAGGTGCAGGGCCCAGGCTGCTCCAGCAAGGCAGATGCAGGGCTGAGTCCCCTCCAGCAGGGAAGATGCAGGGCCGAGGCCCATCCAGCAAGGCAGGTGCAGGGCCCAGGCTGTTCCAACAGGGCAGATGCAGGGCCAAGGCCCATCCAGCAGGACAGATGAAGGGCCCAGGCTGCTCCAGCAGGGCAGGTGCAGGGCTGAGGCCCCTCCAGCAAGGCAGGTGCAGGCCCAGGCTACTACAGCAGGGTAGGTACAGGGCTGAGGCCCCTCCTGCAAGGCAGGTGCAGGGCCCAGGCTGCTCCAACAGGGCAGGTGCAGGGCTGAGGCCCCTCCAGCAAAGCAGGTGCAGGGCTCAGGCTGCTCCAGCAGGGCAGGTGCAGGGCTCAGGCCGCACCAGCAGGACAGGTGCAGGGCCAAGGCCCATCCAGCAGGGCAGATGCAGGGCCCAGGCTACTCCAGCAGGGTAGGTACAGGGCTGAGGCCCCTCCTGCAAGGCAGGTGCAGGGCCCAGGCTGCTCTAGCAGGGAAGATGCAGGGCTGAGGCCCATTCAGCATGGAAGGTACAGGGCTGAGGCCCCTCCAGCAGGGCAGGTACAGGGCCCAGGCCACTCCAGCAGGGCAGGTGCAGGGCCCAGGCCACTCCAGCAGGGCAGGTGCAGGGCTTTGCAAGGCCCTGAGTGCACGCAGCTCACCTCCTGTGGGCTGTGCCCTGCCTACGTTCAGCAAAAGCCTTGGCTGTTTCAGGAGCTTGGGGTGATAGCCTTAGTGCAGGCATCAGTTTCCTGGGAGGCCGTTCCCAGGACCTCCATTCTAGGCCAGGAGTCAGGATGGCATGCTCTCAAAGCATATACTTGTTCCTATTCCTTTCCCTTCACAGATGCATTCTTGTCTGAATATGTGGTAATGTCTCCCACCAGCCTGACTCCAGGCTCTTCACACAGACCATTTTTTGTGCTTATCATTAATTATCACAGGGCCTCACAGAGCCCCGAGCATACAGAAGGGACCAGGGTCCACTCATTCCCGAACCAACATAGCAGAACTATGTTGAAGAGATCCCAAAAGCCACAGGAACCCCGTATGTTCCCCTTTATCTTTCTCCAGAATCTCATTTCAGTATTGCCAAACTCTATATAGGTGAATTAAAAGAAATATTGCTGGGCAAAAATTTTAAAAGAAAAATACAGCAACCTTTCTCTCCTGTAATGTTTAGGTACAGATAAGAAGCACAAATAGGGAATTTGAAAATCTAATAAAATGCTTTACTTTAAAAAAATGTGTTGCTACAACATGGGAGAAAACACTGTGTTCAGGAAATATTAACATAATTCTCTGTCCTCCTTTCTGAATCCTACTAAAAAATGCAATTTTTTTATGCTGACTATTTGCCATTAATAGAAACATAATTCAGTGTATTTTTACTCATTTGACACTTTTCACATAGTTCTAGGCATGATTAATTAGATCATAGGCAATATCTCTTCGCTTCAAAACTGTGTTTCTGTTCCTGTTTTTCATGGTAGGACCAGTTCAGTTTTTGTGGGAAAGAAAGACATACATATATAACTAACAAGCAAATTAATTATTCACATAATGGAGATTCTGCCTCAGTTGCTTTGGGACAAGAAACAAAGCATTCCTGCCTTCTCCAAGCAGTCTAGATGCAAATACTACCAAGAAGGGACTGCATGTCCTTGTTTTAGTATAAAAGAAGGTAAACAGTAGGAAAGACAAAAGCTTTTTGGTTGTTCACAGATGTGGAAGTCAGCCTAGTGTCTCTTCCAGTGAAAGAACACAGATATAAGTAAGTGGCCTAAAAGTATGACCAAGCGAAGTAAAGTCGAACTTGACTCACTCAAAACATGTGCTAGTCCTGATCCTGACTCCAGATGGATAACTGTCGATGGAGTCAACTTCTGGATCTTTCTATGCCTTCCCCTTCTTATTTTTCTCCTTCCTTCTTTCCTTCCTTCCTTCCTCCCTCCCTCTCTCTCTCTCTCTTTCTCTCTCTCTTTCTCTCTCTCTCTCTCTCTTTTCTTCCTTCCTTCCTTCCTTCCTTCCTTCCTTCCTTCCTTCTTTCTTTCTTTCTTTCTTCTTTCTTTCTTTCTTTCTTTCTTTCTTTGTTATTTCTTTATTTCTTTATACTGAGGATTAAGTCTAGGGGCATTCTGTCTCTGAGCTACACCCCCAATCCCCAGCTTCTTTTATTTTATTTTTTATTTTTAAACCGAGACTTGCTAAGTTACTGAAGGTCTCACTAAGTTACCATGTGACCTTCCTGTCTCAGCCTTTCAAGTACTAGAATTACAGGCACTGCCACCATACCCTTCTTCCTTTCCTTTTGTGATTTTGGCTTTTCATCAGCATATTTTACTTACCTCCCACCTGTCCAACAAACGGCTTGATAGCTTACCCCCAGAGGTGGCTTCTGACTCTCTAAACATGGATACATCTTCCCACAGTACAGAAATCATAGCCATCTAGCTCAGGATTCTCTACTATAAAGCCCCAAGAGCCCCCAGTGCCTGCCTCATTTCACTGGAGCATGGCTTGCTGGCTTCAGTCATCTTAGGGGAAGTAAGACCATGGGGACAGAAGAAAGCAGAGACCACAGCAGATGCCGTCAGATGTACCCAACTGGGAAGGCTGAGACACCTGGGAAACACTTGTTTTTAACAGTTGAAACAAAATGGAGACATGTTAGTCTGTGAACTCTTCATCTACACTCACAGAAAACACACAATCATCTCTGTGGTAAATCTAATACTTCTCTTAAGACTAAATCAAGAAGGAAGTATATTTGGTTAAAACCTTATAGAAAATCACCTAGCACCATGATGGATAGTGTTTTAAATAGTAGTTTTACATGAGATGTATAATATTGTGATGCAAAAATAAGGTTTGACAATATTTTCACACAGCTTTCAGAAAGGTATAACCACCTGCTGTAAAGACAGGGACTAGCTGGGCATGGTGGTACATGCCTGTAATCTCAGTACTTGGAAGGCTGAGACAGGAGGATGGCAGGTAGGAGAACAGCCTCAGCAACTTAGTGAGACCCTGTTTCAGGAAAAAAAATAAATAAAAAGGTCTGGTGCTGTAGGTCAGAGTTAGAATGCCCCTGGGTTTAATCCCCAGTACCAAAATAAAAATATAAATAAATAAATAAATAAATAAATAAATAAATGGATTAGACAATTCTGTAAAGGTGTCTACAAAAGGGAGATACAATCATGTGTGGAAGACATCAGTTCAGAGCATAGCAGGTTCCAATATTATTATGCATAATCCAGTAGAAAAGTTAAAATTTGAAGCCAAACTTGCAAGGCATTTAAGTTCTCATTCTATATATTTAGAGTTGTGGCTTGGAGAACTCATTTGAAATCTATGGGTATATGTCTTCATCTACTTGATAAATATAATTAAATATATCTCACAGAAGCTATCTAGGGAATTTACTGTAATAATATATTTCTAGCATGTATTTATAAAAAGAATCTTGGGCTTAGGGTATAGCTAAGCAGTAGAGCGTGTGCTTATCATGCATGAGGTCCTGGGCTTGATCCCCAGAACCACACAAAAAAATAGTAATCTGTTGCATAGTAGATATATTTGTCAAAGAGAATGTGTAAAGAGTAAGATATCTTACTTTGAGATATCTTAGGTGTTTGATGTGTTAATTAGAATAGAAACTATAGAAAATGCAAAAAGGAAAGAGGACAAATTGATCATGTGTGGAAATGATAAAGTCCCCTGGGTGAATTCACCTTATTGACGGCCTCACTCCACTTCCTACCAGAGGTAATTTAGGCAGCAAGAAGGGAGAAAGCAGCTTCCCCTACTCCTTGCCCTCAGTCAATTGCCACTTGGAGTTGGTTGGTTGAAAGCCCTCTTCTGTGCTTCTCTTTGCAACCTCTCCATTTTTGTGCTTTAACTCTTGCGAAGAAAACCCAACCTGGACCAGTGACTGTTTTATCTATTCTAGCACACTTGTGCTTCTTACCAAAAAAGCACGAAGCAGTCAGGCACTGGGAACCACAGGTAAAAAATACAAGAAGCCATCAAATGACGCTCAGAGGGAGGAAGGTGAGGAAGGAGCTCGGATCCTGTGGAAGGACAGCACAAAGTGACTTCTCCCATTTCTACTCTGTGCCCAGAACATTTCAATGGAGTCATGAAGATATTTATCATGGGAACCTTTTAAAGGGCCAATTAGCATTTCCTACACACCAAGATTGCTTACTGTGAAGAAATGTTGGCAGGAATGAAGAACTATAAAAGCTGACGAGGAAAAGGTCAAATAATCTAAACAGGATGAAATGGTATATGCTCACCAATTACCCCCGGTGATGGAAAGAAGCAGATTTGATTGTCTTTAAAACAGTTAAAAGATTGCTAATCCTTTAAACCAGTTGTCTTTACAAACCTTTAAAAATAGGTTAGTGAAATGAAATCTCTAAATAGCTCAGTAAGTAAGTTCGCAAAACCACAGTCTCTTTAATGGAGACAGGGCTCTAATGCATTTTGACAGCCACCCAGGAAATTAAGACTGAGATTATATCATAGAGAAGGGAAGTCATATTGAAATTTATTCATATAACCCTGTCATCTCTCTCAGAATCCTCACTCCTGCTCTGAATAATTTGTTCAGATGTGTTTCTAAGTGTGGTATTTGAATGAATCTGACTTGTGATTTGCATTTTGTTATTCTTTGCCAAAAGTAAAAGAAAAAAAGAGGGAGGGAAAGAAAGAAGAACACAAATAAATATGTGTTTTGGTCAGTTTTGGCAATGTGGTATGGGGTTAGCTGAGGGTTGTGAAGAAGCACTTTTGGTTCAGACTAACCAAAACCCTTCCTTAAACCATTGAGGTACGTGCAGACAATTGAGTCTACTGGGGACTGTCTTCAGAACATTCCAAAGAGTTGTTTAGCTTTTTTGTTTGCTGTGTAAATTTCCAAATATTAGCTTACTTTGGTTTCTGTTATTTTAATAATCTAGAATCATTTCTGTTAGTTTCCTAATCATTTAATGAAGGAGTGAGAATGGGAGATCCCCATGAGGTGAGTGTAGTTTACTTAGACTTGAACCCGTGCCCATCGCTGTTGTATGTGGTAGAGCAGCAGGTGCAAGCTCCAGGAACACGGCCTGTGGTATCTTCAGATATCACACTTCCCTTTAATGTCCAAGGGACAAGTAGCCAAGCCTCTGTTTTAATGTCTGCTCTGACTCCTACATATTTCGAAAGGCCTTCTGTGTTCTTCAAATCCATCTTGGTTTTTGTTCTTCATCTTAGCTAAGACTCCTGGCCTTTCTGCTGCCTCAGAATCTATTTCTCCAGATTCCTCAGGTAAAGACACAATCCTCTCTCAGAATTCTGCACAGCCCAGGCAAGACCGAACTGTACGGTGTGAGATCAGGGACTGCTTGGGAATAAGTAAAGAAAATCTCAACAGAAAGCTTTATACTGATACAGGAATCTGTATTTGACATGTGCCTGAAGAAAAATTATGGCTTAACTAAACACATGGAACTAGTAACTACAGAGGTGAACTCGTATGTAGGTTTAGCCTATAGACCTCATGCAGAACTACACATTTCATGCTAGGATTATTCTGAGCAATATTTAAGCCATAACATCAAATGTGCAAATAGCATATTATTTAGACTAATTCTGGCATCGATTAGTAGTGTACATGTTAACCAATACACATGCACATTCATACATACCCAGACACAAAAGCTCACATGCCCAAAGGGATGCATTCTTCTCACAACATCTTGAAAAATGTAGACCTACTCCTTTTAAAGCTGGACAAGTGTTAGGATGGAAAAGCGAAGCAATTGTCCAGGTTCTCACTGCAGTGGCGGCAAGGGTCTAAACCAAGGCAGCATGTGCCAACATCTGTCCTTCACACGAGAGCACCAGGAAGCCATAGCACAGAGCCAGTGGGAGGAGATCCCATCACAGGTGTAATCGGTGGCCACACTGAAAAGTGAGCGGCCTATTTTTATTATTATTTTACAGTGCATACAGAAATTGTGAGGAATAAGATACATCAAACAGATGAAGGCCAGATTAGAGGACCCCACATGTGAACTAAGGGACTCAGAGGGCCTATTTAGCTTGATCAAACAATATCAACAAAGAAATCAGGCCATGAGTAGAATCGTCAAGGTGGGTGGTTTGAAATTCACTATGTAAACTTGGGAAGAAGCGAAGTCTGAATAGAGCTGGCCAGCCGCATGCTCCTCTTTGTAGTGTAACCCCAACACATTTACCCAGTGTTAATCCTCTTCCTTGATGTGGACCTCCCAGGTATCCCCGCAGGAGAGCAGCCAGAAGCATGATTAATGTCCCCAGTGGAAGCACTGGGGCGAGCTACTGGAGACGGATAATCAATTCCCAGTTCAGGGGGATCTTTCTTAGCTTTTTGTTTTGTTTTGTTTTGTTTTGTTTTTGATAAGAAATGTTTTAATAAATTTGTTTTAAAGAACAATAAAATTTAGGCTACAACAAACCATTTCTTTTTCTTTATTCTCTCTAAATTATTTGTCCATTTAAAAATAGCTTGCTACTTTAAATACAGTACCACAGTCTTATTTTCAGTTTTAAACTTTTCCTCATAAATAGCTGGCTCTAGATGTTCCAGAAAGCTGCCACAGAAATGAACAGAACTTCACTGAATTTCTTAGCTGAATAAATTCACTAGTAACATAAACAGGGGCTATAGGTCTTTGTATATGCAGACTCAATCCCTCCACTAACCTGTCAACAATAACAACAGCAGCAACAATAATAACAACTGTATATCATGCATTTGGAGGTAGAATCCAGGCCCCCGACATTTTGCTCCGGGACTTTTGGTCTTGCACTCCATCATCAGTCCGGTAAGAAAGGCCAGTGCTAGAGTTCAGCAGAGGGCATAGAGCTGTGCTCAGGTTGCTGAACAGGAGCTAATAGTGGGCATCATTTTTTATCTCAGCCTCCTGTCTTTGGATGTTCCTATGCTGCAATGATACAAGCCTCCAGGCATTTCTGTATAGAAGGAAATTTGGGTGATGATCTGTTGCAAAGAAAGACCAGAGGAGTTTCTTGACACTGAGTGTACAAAGCGAGCTAGCTCTGTTATTTACATTGCATGGTTATATGGGGCAGGTTGGCAATTCTAAAGACCTTTTGTCTTAATCAGTTTGGGTTGCTACAATACAATACTTTAGGCTGAACGACTTAAACAACAGAAATTTATTTCTCAGGTTTGGAGACTGGGCAGTGCAAGATCAATGTGCTAAAAGCCAGTATCTGCTGTAGGCCTGCTTCCTAATTTGTAGACTGCTATCTTCTCATTGTATCCTCGTATGATGGAGAGTTAAGAGAGACAGAATGTATTACTATGAATGTCACTATCATGTACAATCGCAATGCACGAATAACATTTTCGAATTATACATTATGAATAATCAATGAATTATACATTTACATGAAGGGAGAGAGAGTTAGACATCTATTTCTCATAAAGACACTAAGCCCATCATGAAGACCAACCTTCATGAACTAATTACCTTCTGAAGGCCCACCTCCTGATACCATAACATTAGGTGTTAGGATTGCAAGATATGAACTTTGGGGGGACACAGACATTTCATCTATAACATCTTTTCCAAGCCATGTTTTGGGGTCACTGCAACTATGTTATGTGACTCTAGAACTAAATACATGTGTTGATATCTAAAATATATAACTCATATGGTACAGCATTATGATCTTCCTTGAATAGATGAAGCAACATTGTTATCTCAATTTATTTTTTATTCAATGTTTTTGTGGTACTGGGGATTGAGCCCAGGGGTATTCTACCTCTGAGCTACAATCCAAGCCCTATTTGTTTTTATTCTTTATTTTGAAACCGGGTCTCACTAAGTTGCGGAGGGCCTCACTAAGTAGCTGAGGCTGGCTGTGAACCCAAATCTTTCGGTCTCAGCCTCCCAAGTACTGGGATTACAAGGGTGCGCCATCATGCCCGGCTTTGTTATCTCAATTTAATAGATTCTGAAAGATGATATGAAAAGCCTAAGGCTATACATGAAATAATGACTGTAGATGATTTTCAGGGGTATCACCCTTCAAGACTGTTATAGTTTGGATTTAAAATGTCTCCCAGACCTCAGACACTGGAGGCAGCCATGTTGGAGTTCAAAGGAACTAGCTTCATAATACTAGATACCCAGATAAGACTAAATATTTACATTTTTTGCATGCTTAATTATTGGCCACTAGAAATTTCCTTCAGTGACTAGTGGCATCCCCTCATTTCCTTGCAGGGTGGCTCATCTAGAATTTCACTAAGTTCTTGGGAAAAGCATGCATTTCTTTTTCTGTTTTCTGTTTTTATTTGCAGTGCTGAAGATTGAATACACGCTAGGAAAGCACGCTACCACTGAGCTGCACCCCCAGCCCCCATGCATGCACTTGCCACCGTCTGGGTGCTATGGTTGAGCGGGTGCTAGGGATACAGGGGGAATGAAGGCAGGGGCCCTCAAGTGTTTGCTACCTCCAGGAGGAGACCACGGTGGGCACAGGCATCACAGCCTTTTGCTTATATGTAGCTATGACAGAGAGATAATGGAGTACGCATGGATGGTGCCGCCTGCTTAAACAAAGAGGCTGGAATGAGCACAGTAGAGGAGATAGGTAAGGAGCGAGTTCACTGGCATGTGTGAGAGAGCCTCTCGCTGTCTGACATGGCGGAAGGAGAATCTGGTGAGGAGAGAAGAAACCAGAAATGGTTTGGAGAGCAGAGGGCTTGCTAAGTATTACCACAACATTGTGCCTGGTCTGGTTAGGAGCTGTCTTGCTAGACTGACTAGATGAGAGTAATCCTGGAGGTGGCAGGGTCATCTGGATGGTTTTAGTAATCCAATAATCCAGGAGGAGATGAAGAGGCTAGTGATGGTGATGGTGGAGATGGCGGGATGTGAACCATACACTAAGATTTGATTCACCGAGCTTTATTCTGTCTCAATTTATCAACCAAACTGTCATCAGAAATTAATTCCTTTAGCATGTAAAACTTTTTCTTCCTTGCCTCCATCCTTTCTCCTTCCTTCCATTGCACTTCAGGTGTTCCTTTTAGACAGATAAATTCTGATTTACCCTCGGAATGGTGAGCTACATATAATTTAACAGGAAAAAAAAAAGGGACAGTCAGCTAAGAGCCAAAATAGAACAAAGGAACAAAAAAAGAAAAGATCATGACAAACTTCGTCGATTCCATGGTTTTGCCAAAGGCTGACACTTAACTTATATCTTCTCCTGCACAGTGCTAGTTTGAGATCCAAATCTCAGGAAAATGGAAAAAATAAAATAAAAAGTTACACAATGTCTGATTTCATGATCCTCTTTCCAGTGAGAACCCACAGTCCTCTCAAAGTTTCTCATTTAGGGAAGTTAAATTGTCTTTGGAGAAAATCGACTACATGACAGATGAGTTGGGACTTATCTGATGGTGTAGACACTGATATCTAGACAGGAGTCTGAAAAGCTCTGGGGAGGAAATAAGGGTGAGAGCAACCTCTCGGCCATGATTTGGAACTCATGAAATCAGCACCAAGCTTAGCATGTTCTCTGTTCTCTAGCCAATCCATAGAAAGGAAAGTGGGACCCAGACTCTATAGTCAATGCATAATTTGTGGAGGTAGCAAGCTGAATCTTATAGACACATTAGAGAAGAATCACATACCAGCTAGCACAACGCAACATCTTCTTTGGATACCTCTTCTTCAGTCTCTGAGAGGCTGGGTGGCACAGGGTTTGTGGAACCTTGAACACTGGAACTTTATTTGCTTCTCTGACGTACTTTAGTCTGGGAAATAGGAGCCCTAATTTAGCTGGACATGATGGCACACACCTGTAATCCCAGTACTTGGAGGCTGAGACAGGAGGAACGCAGGTCAGAGGCCAGCCTTAGCAACTTAGCGAGACCCTGTTTCAAAATAAAAAATAAGATAAAAGGGCTGGGGGTGTAGCTTGAAGGTGGGATGCCCCTGGGTTCAATACCCAGTACCAAACAAACAAACAAACCTTAAGTTTAGCCATAGTAATAGAAAGAACTCTAAAAATGTAATGTCATTCCAGCACTCCTTAATGACATAGAATTGAGAAAATTTCTGAAAACTCATATCCTTTGTTTTCAAAAGCTGTGAAAAAGAAGCACTCCCAATATGCTATTATGATCACACTCCTCTGGAGCACCATTCACTCAAGGTAACCCATGATAAAAGAATGGGGTCCAGAGTAAGAAATACCATTAGGAAAAGAAGAGGGAAGTATCCTCCCTTCATTCACCCAGCAAAAATTGATGGCTCACCTCTCCTGCTCGTGATCTAGGATAATCTCTCCTCTTGAAGCTTCCAGTGTTGTGGTGGGGAGACGGACAAGTAAATACGTGAAGATGATAGATAGATGGAGATGATAGATTGATAGATGATAGATAGATAGATAGATAGATAGATATAAATAGATGATAGATAGATGATAGATGATAGATAGATAGATGATAGATAGATATATGATAGATAGATAGATAGATAGATAGATAGATGATAGATAGATGATAGATGATAGATAGATAGATAGATAGATGATAGATAGATAGATAGATAGATAGATAGATAGATGGGTAATAGATGATAGAATATATACAGATAATAGAAGATGGATAGATGATAGAAGATAGAAGACAGGTAGATGGACGGATAGATAGAGATGATAGATGATAGATAGATACATAGATTATAGATGATAAAAAATAGATGATAGAAGATAGATGATAGATAGAAGATAGGTAGATGGATGATAGAAGATAGATGGATAGATATAGACAAATGAACATGGATTTATAGATAGATACATACATGCAAACATACACATGTATTCAGTTTGTCAGGTGCTGATAAGTATAAGAAGGAAAATAAAACAGGATGGGGCATCCTGTCATTCTGGCCAGGCAGACAGGGTTGTCACAAACACTGGCTAAAGCCATCGCAATGCGCACGGGCACAGTAATGGGCAGCCAAGCTCGGCTCCTTTCCCTCTTGGTTTGCATTCTTTCCTTTGACCCAAGGCTTGACCCTGGACACGCTGGTTAGCCTCTTCCTAGCTCTGGGTCTGGCTCTTGCTACAGTCTCTCTCCTCCCTCCGTGTCCTGTAAATGAAGGCCAGGCCCTCCTGTCAGCTTTCATCTGCCAGTTGCCTACTTGGTTGGGAAGAGAGCTTGCTATTTATTTTTCAGAAGGGCAGCCACATTGTTTCTCTTTGCTTTAGTGGAGTGTGAAGAGTCTGATTTTGCTAAGTGGGTATTTCAGTCTTTCCAGGCATGCACCATATGGTGAGGCTGCCTTACATGTTGGTGTTACAGCTCTCAGCACAGAGATAAAAACATAAATATGGGACACAGTTGTCAACAATCACTTTATTGCCCCTTTTAGTTAACAGAGCAGAAGTCATACAAACCCCAGAACTTCAGAACAAACCCAATGACAGCAAGAGGGGAGTTTGGTGTCACATGTATGCACTTATTTATTTAAGACATATTTATCTTTATATGTACAGCGCCTTCAAGAACAATTAGTGGTGTGTATCATCCATGCTGGTGGTCAATAAAGCCACATTTCTATTTGGCTCTGGGTTGATATACATGATTTCTTATCTCCTAGTAATATGTGAGCCAGACATTTATAATAATTGTCATAAATGAAGCTGTTAGACTATCTTATACGTTAGGTTTCTATAGGTCTCTGAAGAATGCTGAGCAACTAAATTCAGATGTTTCCTTCCAAATCAACAAGGATTGGTTGATAAAGCTAGAAACAGGCAGAGGCCAAAGGAGACTTGAATGCCCTTCAACTCCTACTTTAAAATAATTTCATCAATGCCCCTTCCTGGTGCTTATGACTCTTGACATCCCAATAAAGCCATCATGAGTTGAAAACATCATATGTTGAAAATACACTGAATGCACGTTGCCCACCTTGGTAGCACCGAGTTCTGTGGAATGCCAGGCATCAAGCCATGTGGCAGACTGGGAGCTGCAGCTCTGACACTGCCTGGCATCCCAAGAGAGGATCCCACTGCACATCAGTAGGCCATAAAATGATCATAGCTCAAAATGTGAAGTACACTTTCTACTAAATCATATTGCTTCCCCACCATCCTGAGGTTGAGAAATCCCAAGTTGAACTGTTGTAAGTTTAACCATTCTAAGTTGAGACTGCTGCCTAAAAGTCTTGCATTATCTCTCTACTCTGGAGGCTATAACCAGGCAACAAAGGCAGGAGGCGGGGAATGGGAATCATGGATCAGTCATCCCCATTTGTCAGTCACTAGGATACAACAAGGCTCCCACATCACAATCCAGTTCTGAGCAGCCTTCCAGCCTAATTGAATGGCTGTACCTAGCAAAGGGCAGGTAGCTGCACTCCGGACACACTTACAATGATGTGATAGGACTAGGAAACGGAGAAGGACTCAACAGCCTAATCCTCATTTATCCTTGGGAAATGTAACATATCAGTCTCCCCTTCCGCAGCCAGTCGTGGCCAGCCTGTCTGAAACCCGTCTCTGCGCACACCCCTGAGTAGCCATTCGGAGCACTGAAGCCGGAGAAGGCTCATCACCCTGAGTTTTAACCCTGTGGTTTGCGTGTTAATTACCCTTTGCCTTATTAAATGTATCTTATCAAATAAAGAAAAATGCATGTGTAATTACTTCTGGGCTTCCAGTCTTTCCTTAGCTTAAGTTTGCACTCTTTTGGGGGATGAGCCCTTTGACCGTCACTCAGAAAATTTAAGTATACTTGGCAAATGCCTCGCATGGGGCTTGAGGGTATTAATAGATCCTGCTACAGAATAGCCTCTCACACAGAGGTATTTTTGCAAGTATTTTCTATTAGAACTGGAAAGATATTCTAATGCTTGATGGCTCTCTCTCTGTCTGCCTCTCCCTTTCTCTCTCTCTCCCTCCCTCTCTCTCTCTCTCTCTGTCCCCCCACCCTCTTTTAGACTATTGCTTGTATTGGTAAAAATACCAAGTGCAGAGTGATTTGCATACACATATGAGTATAGCGAGATTCAGAAAAGCTGATATACCTCTATCCTTCATCCCCACAGTTCTTGGTTAAGTCTCTAACAACGCTGGGAGCAACAGTATGATGCTCTTTGTAAATTCACTGATTTCGAAACAACTATAGGGGTATAGTTTGGACTCCTGAAATCCATTTCAACATATCTTTGAAAAATATTGTGTTTCATACACTGGGCTAGTAAATGCAGTTTAAAACAAGATGCAATTCATACCACAAAGGGAATTAGAGTCCAGGAGCCTTGCTGAGGATAAAGAACAGGGATTTGCAGGTTGTTGGGATTCGCACCCAAAGCTCATCTCTTTTTCTCTCCCACTCTCCTGCTTCATTTACCTTAGGCAGCATGGTGCATTTGGCAGAACCGAGACCTGAAATACGGTCTCCCTGAGAATTTCCACAATTCCCTGGCAAGGCCATTGATAAGGAGCCGGGTTCTCAAACCATCTATTTCTTGCACCGACTGCACTTGGGCAAATTAACAACAGCTGCCTGGCGGCACCTGGATTCATGTAACCTCACTGCCATCAGTGTGAGGTTGGGGAACTGAATCCACATGCGTGGCTCTGGTGGCAGCAAATGCAGATCCATCCGCCATCAGGTGCTAAGCCATGCCCTTCCCCCTTATCCTCCAAGCCTGCACTCACTTCATTTGCCCCCTACCAAGGTGCGGGGAAGCTCAAGGGCAGCTTCCCTATCCCCACAGGCTCTTCCATTCCTGAGCCAGTGGTGTCAAATGTCCAGGACAAGCGCCTCGTTCTCCTTTGGTTAATTTCTGGTATATTCTTCCCCATGCTTGGAGGTGAATAAGCCCTTCCTGTGATTCCCCGTCTGTGTGCTTATTGCCTTTTATAATGTTTACACCATGTGATAGAGAGTGAACTGAAGCAGAAAATGGGAGACCCACTTTCTCTTCAATGAGAAGATTTTGGCATCCTGTGATCATTACAAGAACTAACTTCTCTCAGCCTCAAGTTCTTATTTAAATTATATGTATGCTCGTCTGTCTGCTGTTGTCCTTATTCCCGAATATCTCTCTCACTTCCACATATAAGAGAAAATATTCATCTACTCATTTTTAGAGACTGGGTGTACTGGCTTAGTATGACATTCTTGAGTGCCATCCATTTTCCTGCAAAAGGCAAGATTTTGTTCTTTATGACTGAGTAAAATTCCATTGTGTGTAAATGCCAAAGTTTTGTGATACATTCATCTGCTGATGGGCACCTAGGCTGGTTCCATAATTTGGCTATTGTAACTTGTACTGCTATGAACATGGATATGCAAGTATTATAATATTCTGGAAATATTATAATCAGAGATGAGCAGAGACTCCAGGGGAGTGACTGAGGGGGATCAGGGACAGGAGATGATGCCTAAAAAGTGAAATAGTAGAAACAATGCTATGAATGTATACAAAACTACCAATTCCAATATCAAAGATACGCGTGGGGAGGGGGAGGGAGGGAGAGGGATCTGGTGGGGAGGGACCCAGTGGGGAGGGCACCAAGAACTATGTGCATGCATTTGTCTGACACTCTATATCCCAATATGATGTGAAATTACAATGCACCAAATAAAAATATAAAAAATAAATTATATGCATGTGTGTGCTTGTGTGTGTGTATATATATATATATATATACACACACATATACACTATATATAACACATATACATATGCATACACATATATATACATATACACACATATATATATACACACACATATATATATATACACATACATATATGTATATATATACATATACACATATGCACATACATACATATATAATTTTTTTGCATTACTGGAGATTGAACCCAAAGGCAATCTACCATTGAACTACATCCTCAACCCCCCATTTTTTTAAACTTTGAGACAGAGTCTTGCTATGTTGGCCAGGTTGCCCTTGAACGTGCCATCCTCCTGTCTCAGCACTGGTATTACTAATTACTACTAGGGCTGGGAGTGTAGCTCAGTGGTAGAGCATTTACTTATCATAAGTAAGGCCCTGGGTTCCACCTCCAGCACTGCCAAAAATATCAATTATCCACTTTGTTAAAAACCATATGCATGATATTTAATAGTTATTTTCTTAAAATCATCCGTACCTTATTACAACTATACAAGGTTTGTACCCAAATTCAGTGCAATACTACTTGGTGCAGAGTTGGAGAAAACAAACAAAAAAATAAAAACAAACTTCTGAGAATTAGAGTATGGGATATAGGTCAGAATTGGAGATAGAAGGGACCTGCCCTGATTTTGTAATGTGTTTGTGCTGTTAGCCTCTCTGAGTCACAGGGTCCTTCAGGCGAGGTTGGGACCCTATGTTATCTGACCACACATCTGTAAGACGTATCAACAATTCAGGAAGGTTCAATGTATATGTGTATGTGGGTGCCTATGTGAGCACGTGTGTGCATGTGTGTATATATGTGTGTACATGTGCGGGGGGTATGAGATGCCTTCTTTACCGAGGAGGTTGGTTAAAACCTTCCCTGATGCTAAGCAGGACGAAGTGAAGTAATGAAGCAAACACCCAGAGCAGAGGAGACCTTGAACATGGTAGCTCTGATGGTTGTCACAGCAACGATTTGGTAGCAGAGACCTCACTTAGTCGACATATGGAGGTGGTAATGGGAGTAGTGTGGAAGGATTCCTGTCCTCAGGCAGAATCTGAGATCTGGTCTCCCCCTGGGGAGTGTGCGAAGGACTTGGCTGTAGCTTTCTTTGGACTCATCTGCCCCTAGCATCAGTTGCCTACCAGGTGACTGTGGACCGCTGCCTCCAGGAGGGCCTGGGACCACACAGTGAAGACTGTGTGGCCTTGGGTCAGCTTGGCGTGAGCCTCTGAAACTGTGATGCCGCAAATAGCACAGCTCTGGGACAGGAAGACTTTGAAACCGTGAGACTGAAGCAGTCATGAGACGGTGACATAATGCGACACAGATTGATTAAGATGCCCTCCTTCCTAGAGTCACCTCGTCATGCTGCTGCCTTCGAAGGAGAATACAAGATTCAGCCTCCTCTGAGCAGACCATATATGATTTAAGGGATAAACTCACATAAAACATCCCCAGGTTGCAAAATAAGCCTTTTTATGGTTATATGATCAGACAGTATTGTTTGTAGATATATCTAGTCTACTAGTTACACAGAACCCAGAAGAGGGCATGCAGTCGCTCTTCATATGGACAAATTCCTGTTATACATTTGGGCCAGATAAATGAAGACGCTACAGACCCATGGAGTCTCCATGCCTGGGGAGGTGGGCTTGGTACACACAGCCAACAGTAAATACAAATGCTGACGGGAGCCCTCCTGTTAGGCTGTAAAGAAATAGCTTCCATCCAGGTGCAATAGTGCACGCCTGCAATCCTAGTACTTGGAGGCTGAGACAGGAGAATCACAGGTTTGAGAAAAGCCTCAGCAATGTAGTGAGACTCTCAGCAACCTAGCAAGAGACTCTGTTTCAAATATAAAAATATAAATTAGGATTGGGGGTGTAACTTGGAGGTAGAACACCCCTAGTTTCAATTCCCATTGCAAAACAAAACCAACCAAACAAAAATAAAAAAAAAATTCTCTGTTCAAGAAGAGAGAAGTCACCAGAAACTTTCTTCCCCTCCCCCAACACATATCAAAGAGATATGGATGTTAGGAAAATTGAAAATGAGCAAACTCCCCAGGGAGGAGTCCCTTCTAGGGGAGCAAGAGGAGGAAATCCCTTCATACCTGTGCTGGTTGCAGGATAGATGAAGATCGATCCTGCCAAATAAAATTCTTTGTTGGGATGAAGAGAAAATGGCCAAACCTTTGACAGATGTGTGGGATGAGAGGCTGGACCCGTATCTCAAGAAGTTCCTTCCCATTGAGTCATTCCCTTCTTGTTCAAGAGTGGTGCTGTGGGCAGAGCAGAAAGATAGGACAGGACGTGAGCCTCGTTTTGCTTTCTAAGCCACGTCTTGACACACGATGGTAATTATATGAATTGCCTAATATTGAGCTTGTGGGTATTTGGGGAATAGTAGAAATGTTAGAGATGGTTCAAGATACAAAAATGCTATTGGGTTAAAACTGGAGATTGTGAAAATGAACCCCATTAAACACACAAAATCTTTCTTGGTGTTTACTTTGGCCATTTGAGAAAGCATAGGAGTTTTTTTTCTTTTTTGGTTGGTATTAATTACACATGGGCAGGTAGCCTTTACCTATAAATTCTGGGGAAGAAGACAGGGGCTGACTCAGATGACAACAAGCACATTGGAGATGTAATTGGGATGATGAAAACGTTGTAGGGATGGCCAATGGTGATGGTCACACAACAGTGTGTCTGTACATAACAGCCCTGAATTATATATTTTAAAATGGTAAAAATGGTAAATTTTATGTTATATATATTTGACCCCTTTTCAAAACATGGATGAGGTGTAAGTCTCTGAATCCCATCTGCAGAAAAAAACAAAGCTTCCAGTGACCATATATCCAAATGAAGGGTATGAAGCAAAATGGTCATGGAACAAATAGTTCTTGATTGTGTGGTTTTACACTTCACATAGAAATGTGAAAATGAACTACACATCGATCTGAGTCATGATACCCCCCAATAACTATTAATAATAGAACAGTCAGAAGTGAGGCCATAGAAGAGCAGGAGGTCTGGGAACACAACAACATTTTTTTTACATTATTTTTTAGAATTTTATCGATGCAACATATAATTATACATCATAGTGAGATTCAAAGTGATACATTCATACATGCGCACAACATCTCTAGATGTGGTTCCCTCCTTTTTTTTAACTTTTTATGTTCATTTATTGGTGCATTGTAAATTGTAATTATACATTTTGATATATGTCAGGGTATGAACACCATACATGCACACATTGCACATTTAGCCCTCCCTCCCTCCAATCCCACCCTATTCCCTCCCCCTTCCCTCCCTTTCGTGCTCCAGATAGTGATTGAGTCTTATAGGTTTGTGTATGTACATCATGTGCTATAGTGTGTTTCCCTCCACTCCCCGCCCAACTCCCTCAGTTTAATTGACTCTCAGACCAAGCACTAGCCATTGAGTGATCTGGAGATTTTTTTTCCTTCCCCTTTCTCTCTCTAGACATTTTTTTTTCTCTGTAAAATGATGATAATGATAACGGGAAGTGCTTAGCACAGTAACTGGCCTCAAATAACAGTCACAATTGCTTCAGTAAAAGCCTTTCCCCTCTAAGAGATGATCCGTTATCTGCCAGTCCACAGTGATTAGGAACATTATGAATATGGGCACTTCATTGTACTATTATCTTTGTAAAACTTTTAGTTGTTTGCTGTTACAACTTGTCTAGATTGCTTTATTAATAATTATGTCTGGGCGCGACATGAGGAGTTGCTTTAGAGAATAATACAGTGTTTCCGGAAGTCTCCGGCAGATGTGGTAGAGCAGCCGGTGGACACCTGTTGATGTTTCTGGGGATCGCAGACCTCACTGGGTGCCTTTCTCCCCACAGACCTTTGCAGGAAACATGAACGCTGACAGCGTGGTACATCATAAGCTCCTGCACTCAGTGAGAGCCCGCTTCGTTCGCTTCGTGCCCCTGGAGTGGAACCCGAGTGGAAAGATTGGCATGAGGGTGGAGGTCTACGGCTGCCCCTACAGTAAGTACCCACACGTGCCCTCCAGCGCTGTGGTGTGTTTGAGCGACACTGTCAGCTGAATATTCTTATAGAATTACTTGTTCTTGGTAAATTCATTGTGATTTCTAGGAAATTTGGTTTCTGTGGGCTTATAAATCTTTTCCTCAAAATTCCATTTGACTATGATGCTAAGAATGGTAGGGATTTATAGCTATAATATTTTAAATTTTTATTTATTTATTTATTTAGTTAGTTATCTATCTATTTTGGTACTGGGGATTGAACCCAGGGGCTTTCTACCTCCCAAGTTACACTACCAGCCCCATTTTCTTTTCTTTTTTTTATACTTTTATTGGTTCATTAAAGTCTCACATCATAATGTAGTTCATAGTGACAGTGACAAACATCATGAAGCACTTGGTAGACTTTCCCCCGGCTCCCTCCCCACTCCTCCCCTTCCCCATACAGGGTACTGAGATTGACACTGGCATTCTCACATATACACATAATGTGAGTGGAAACGTTTCCTGCATTGATTCTCTCTCCCACCCTCCCCTAGGCTACCTCCCTGACTCCACTGAGGTTTCTCCTCCATTATGTGAAGTGCCTCTGGTATCCTGATTACTCCTTAGCTTCCACATATGAGAGAAAACATATGACCCTTCACTTTCTGTGACTGGCTGATCTCATTTAACATAATGTTCTCCAGGTCCATCCATTTTCCTGGAAATGACATAATTTTGTTCTTCTTGATTGCTGAGTAGAATTCCACTGTGGGTATATCCCACAAGTTTGTAATCCATTCATCTGTTGATGGACACCTAGGTTGGTTCCATAATTTGGCTATTGTGAATTGTGCTGCTACCAACATGGATATGCATATATTAGTATAATATTCTGACTTCAGTCCCTTTAGAAAGATACCCAGGAGTGGTATCACTGAACCACATGGTGGCTCCATTCCCCCTTCTATGTGTCCAGCTTCAATCCTGGGTTGATCTTGTGACATGAGCATCACCTAGTGCTTGTCTGTCTCGTCATCGTCTGGTCTGTAAGCCTGAATCATGTTCTACCCCTCCTTTCCCTGGGGCCGATCAGTGTCTGACCCCTGCTACGTGCTCCATGAACATTTTACTCAGTGATTAGTCAGTTGCTTTGGACCTGGGGGCCAGCCGCTCCTTCTCATTTTATAAAGCATTTATTGCATTTTTAAATTACAGTATTATTCCTATTGGGTGGCCTCCCATTCTCATAAGCATGCGTGTAAACACATTCTATAGGTACAAAATGTATGACTTCACTAAAATGTTCTTTATACATGAGTTTCTTTAAGGACCTCACCCACTTTTAAAATAAGTAAATAGGATGAAGTATAATTACAATTCCCAAACTGAGTAGGTCCGAGGCCTCAGAAGCCTTTCCTGATATTTTCTACTTTAAAATCGCTATGGCTACAAGCAAATATCCGTTTTCCCTAATTATTTGTGCGTCGTCGGCTATTTCATTCCCTCTTACAAATGCCAGGACGGTGGTTGGACTTCCTCAGGTTTCTGCTTCTTTCATGACACCAGAGCCACCGTTGGGCTGGGTGCAGCGACATCCAGAGTGCCACGCTCCTTTCCTGTGTCCAGACATGACCTTGGACAGATGGTGGATTCTTAAAGAGATGAGATGTCAGTGCTAAGTTCTGTATGTTTCAGAAAGCTAGAAGAAAAGAATTTTGAATGTTTTCACTATAAAGGATTTCACTATAAATGCTTGAGGAGTTGGACATGGTCACCCCGATTCAAACATCACCCCACTGTAGATAGGTGCCAACACATTACGTGGCATTCCATAATTATACCATTTTTATGTATCAAGTGAAAAAATAAACTTAAAGTGAATTTTAAAAATCGGTGAAACACCTAATGAATACTCCAGCTTCTGTGAGCTTCTGTTCCCTCATCTGTAAATGACACTGGTAATTATTTTTAAAACTACTGTGGTAACAAGTTGAGCTATTATATATCAAGCATGTAGCAGAGCAGGTAGCAGAGTCCATGCTCGGTGACATCTGGGAGGAATGTGGGCGAGTACTCAGAGGAGAAGTTCTCCGCTGCTACCGTCATGTGTTACAGAGAAGGATGCTCACGCTGGGAAGGTGAAGTGGTTTTTAGAAAATTAAGTACTTTGCATTCCAAGCCAAACAGTTCTTCTGAGCTCTAATATTAGCTCACTCTCTCTCTATATATATTTATATTAATATATGTATAATTATATATATTATAGCTCTAATATATTAATATATGCAATTTCATATACTGTTGTGGATGGTGTTGATGGATGTGTGAAGTGCTCTCGCATGAATGACTTGGACTTAAAATGACTTTTAGAGAGCTGGGCGTGGTGGCGCACCCTTGTAATCCCATTACTTTGGGAGGTGGAGACCTGAGGATCCGGGTTCACGGCCAGCCTCAGCTCTCTCTCTCTCTCCCTGTCTCTCTCTCTCTCTCTCTCTCTCTTTCTCTCTCTACTTAGTGAGGCCCTCCGCAACTTCATGAGACCCGGTTTCAAAATAAAGTATAAAAAATAGGGCCGGGGGCGTAGTGCGGAGGTAGAACGCCCCTGGGTTCAATCCCCGGTACCGCAAAAAAAATAATAAATAAAATAAAATGACTTTTAGAGATGCAGGGTGACTGGGGAGAAGACAGAGATCTGCTCTCCTTCAACCAGTGTCTTTCTTTAATTGAGGGTTTAAATCAAAACATTGTAAAATGATTAAACACAGGAGCCAGCAAAGCAGTCATGGGATAAGTCAGGGAAAAATAGTAAGGCAGTCACAGATGAATCAGGGAAGGAAAGGGTGAACAATTCTGAGAAATAAGGAGGTTACATCAGGGTCCGCCTGCTTATCAGTCCCATTTGGTCCTTGGAAACTTGCTTGCGTGCAAACAAATTTCCACTTGGGTGTGTAGTTTGTGCCCCTCCCAAGCCAGACCGCAGTGACCTCAGAGCTGATGACCAAGAAGGCTTACAACAATAAACTAGAGGTCTAATATACTGATATATAATTATATATATTGGAACTCTCTCTCTTAGAGCCCACATACATATGACTGTCCTTTCTGAGTCTCCATTCTTAATTAGCCTCAGCTTTAACATCATTTTCTCAGAAAAGAGTCAATTGATTTCCAATTTAAATAAGATCAGTCTTTATTTTCTTGTTTTTCTACTTTGAAAAAACATTTCATTTTTTGTATCCCATTGCATTGATTACAAAATGCAGATGACCTAACTATATTTACCTGTCATCTATATCTATCATCTATCTATCTAATCTATCAATCTATCTTCTATCATCTATCTATCATCATCTATCTTTATATTCCTTTGCCTGATTAATATCTCAGCTTGATTGTATCATAAATAACTCAATTTTGGTAAATACAATAAAAACCTCCTAACTTCAAGCCCCGGTAACACTTGTAACATTTTGTTTTTGGTTTACCCTTGTGGTATTTCCCATCTCTGTAACTTCTACCAGCTGCCCAAACTAAAACTGGGAGTGTTTCTTGACATCGTCCCCTCCTCACCTCTCAGGGCAATCCATCAGCAGGGTCTATCAGATCACTCTCCGAATCATCACAAGTGCTCACCAGCCTGGTGCAGTTGTGTCTTATGTCCTCTGACTTTTCACTCGGAAGTTGCCCTTTCACGCTTCCCTTCTTTCAGCCCACGATCCCTGCTACAGTCAGAAGGATCATAATAAAATACAGAGTTGAACCCTTGCCTGCTGGAGACCTTTCAATTCCTTCTCTCCACATTTAAGAAAAACCCATGGGCGCTGCAGACACCTGCACACCTCACCGGTCTCGGCACCCAGCGGTGCCCTCTCTCTGTTGGACTCTAGTCCTGCTGAGCTAGCTTGTAAAGAGCTCTCCTGCCTCAGAGCCCTGTATAGACTCTTACCTCTCTCTATCTGGAAAGGCCCTCTCTCTTCTGAGGCTCTATGCTTAATTAGCCTCAGCTTTAATATCATTTTCTCAGAGAAGTGTCGATTGATTTCCAATTTAAATAAGATTACTCTTTATTTTTCTTGTTTTTCTACCTTGAAGCATTCCATTAATTTTTTTTCCTACTGCAGAGATCACCAAATATAGATGACCTAACTATATGTACCTATCTACTATCTATCTATTATCTATCATCTATCTGTCTATCTATCTATCTATCATCTATCTATCTATCTAACATCTATCTAAATGGCTATATATTTGTTCATTTCACTGTGAATTACCTGTATTGCCTACCAAGTTATAAGTTCCACAAGGCACAGACCAGCATTCAGCACAGAACAAGGACTATTTCAATCAATACTAATTAAATTTGCTAAATAAACAGCTTCCCAAACTCACACCACCTGTAGTTTCCTTCTGAGGCAGAATCTGAACCCAGTTCTGTATTTTTCCACAATCTTGGGCTTTCCACCATGCACTATATGATCAACAGTATCTGAAAAGTATTTATTTATATAACATGGGAAAATTTTGTTGGAGGGAAAACATTACAATCAATCTTTTTTGGGGGTTACTGGGTATTAAACTCAGGGGCATTCAACATCCAAGCTACACCACCAGCTCTATTTTTTTTTTTACTTTGAAACAGGGTCTTGCTAAGTTGTTGAGGGTCTTGCTAAGTTGATGAGACTGGCCTCAAACCTGCGATCCTCCTGTCTCTGCCTCGCAAGTACTGGGATTACAGATGACATGTGCCACCATGCCCAGCCTCAATAAGTTTTCTGATACCCATATTATTTTTTTTGTTCACAAGATCAAAGTCAGTAAACTACAGATCCTGAGCATCTTCAGTTAAGATGCTCCAGGGACCAAGTGGAGCTTCTTCGAGGGCCAGGAGTTCCTGGGCTCACACACCTCTAATCTTAGACCTAATTCTACATAAGAATCACCTGGGGATACATTTTTAAAATGCCTACTTTGGCCCCATTCCAACTAAAGTATAATCTCTGGGTAGGGCCCCCAGCACATTTTTGCTGTTTCTAGGTAATAGTGACGAAGAGCCAGAATTCTTTTCAATTTTTTTAAATTTTCTCTTTAAAATATGTTCATTAGTGCATTGTAACCTCACCTCATGATAAAGTCATAGTGATGGGGACAAATATGCACAACTTAAAACTATTGTCTCAAGTTTTGCTTTTCATGTAACGATGAGTCAGTTCATTTGCAATCTTCACTTTCATCTTCCTGCCTCTGAATCCCTAATCTTGAGAATCTTCAGTGAAGTCTGAAAACTTTTAAGGGCAGTGTAGAGCAATGTGAACCACATGGGCTCTGGGCTCAAATCACCAGAGGATTACAATTTGGTTTTTAGTACCTACAAACTCTGTAATCTTCGGTAACCTTGGGTGTTCTGTGGACCCCGGTTGCTTTTTCTTTTCTTTTTTTTTAAATATATTCATTTATTGGTGCATTGTAGTTATACATTTTGATAAGTGTCAAGGGTATCAGAAGCATGCATGCATACATTGCTCATTTAGCCCTCCCTCAAATCCTACCCGGTTGCCTTTTCTAAAAGACAGGGGTAATAACAGTGCTTGCTTTATGCATGAAATCGCTTGAAATAGTGCTGGGCATATGATAACCACTCAGGAAGTGCTGTTTCCTTAGTTACTTCTCCTCCTTATTCAGGACCACATCTCCTCTCTGTACCTCAGAGGAAGGAGGTCAGCTTTTTTACATACCTGGTCCTGAAGGGTTTCAACACCTTCATCAAACCATCTGGAGACTGCAGGCTACATTGAGTTTTCTCTGGGAGCTTCTACATGGATTTCTTTATATATGGGAAGTTAATTAATTTTAAAAAGCATTATAAATTCTGATAAAGTATAATGATCTGTCAGGCATCCCGGTCTCATTAAGAATTACAACTATCGCTTTACACCTCGGGTTGCTTCCTTTCTACATAGGACCTTGCTCCTATTTGGTTAATTACTGCCAAGTGGCGTCATCCAAAATCAATCACCCTTGGTGCTGAAGTCACATTTTCCTTCCCCAAATTAATGCCCTTGTCATCGTGCTTCAGCTGCCCTCTTGATGTTGTTCTCATCATTGGGGGGCATTTGTCATACACGGGAGAAGCCACCGAAGTGCACA
This sequence comes from Glis glis, assembly GCA_004027185.1. Classification (NCBI taxonomy): domain Eukaryota; kingdom Metazoa; phylum Chordata; class Mammalia; order Rodentia; family Gliridae; genus Glis; species Glis glis. Next base: position 46,367 of record PVJS01005050.1, read on the forward strand.
TTTCGTCTTTGATGTGCTGACGTCCATATGTCCCTATCATGGGAAATGTCAGAAGGTCCGGTTTACAGCTGTGCTGACCCCAAAAGTGTAGAGAGACAGGATGGCTGACTCAAACCTGGGCCTTGGAGGTCCACGGGAGCTCCGAACCCCACTCTGTAGAGCTGGAAAGATCTTCTGGATCACAATTCCTTCATTCTCGAGATAAGAGAACAAAGCCCAGAAATGTCTTAAAATTAGATCAGTCAATAAGTCAATAAATGGGATCAGCTGCCTTGGTAGATCTAAGTTGATGTAGGAGTAAGTGAAAAATCCCTTCTGTGATAAGGGAAATGTACAAATCTATATGCAATCTAAGCACAGCAAATAAAAAACATTGTAATCCTCTGTGTGTGTGTGTGTGTGTGTGTGTGTGTGTGTGTGTGTGTTGTTACCAGGGGTTGATCCCAGGGGCATTCTACTTCCTCGCCATATCCCTAGTCCTTTATTTATTTATTTTTTAAATTTTGAAACATGGTCTCACTAAGTTGCTGAGTCTGGCCTTGAACCTGTGATCCTCCTGTCTCAGCCTCCCAAGTCCCAGTAATACAGAGATGTGCCATCTTGCCCAGTGTGTCATCTTCTAACTTAATGACTTCTTTATAACATTTCTAATTGATTGAGGATCTGAAAACTCCTTCAAATATTGATAACAGTTATTCAGTAATCCCTCTCTACTAGACAATGGGGATCTAGAAATGAATAAGACAATCCCTACCCTTCAGGAACTCACATTTTCAAAAAAAAAAACAAAAGTCAGACAAATAAATGCTGGTGAATGTGCAGTTTGAGGGAACCACGTCTTTGGTAGGAAAGCTGGTAAGGGGCAGGGAAATCTACAGCTAACAATCGACCTGCTCCCCATCGTGTGATCCGACTGGCTATTCCGCTCCGATTTCCATGCCCCATGTGCTCATGGTGGCGATTTTAAAGGAAATCATAAGAAGGAAAATGACCTAATAGTTAGATCAGCGACTTCATGAAGCATGGGTTTCTACACAAAGGTTAAGGCCTTGACCCCAACAGTTTGTTCCACATTTACTCCCTGCTGATGTGGTCACTGCAGGGACTTATTGTCACTCCCCACCTGTCCTTAGATTGTGACAAGGTAGAATCTTGGATAGATTGGTAGAATCTTGGTAGATCTTTTCCAAACAAGAGACCCTAGTAGATCTTTTTTATAGAATAACACACCAACTAGTGTTAAAGGGGAAAATAGCAAATCTCGTCTCTGACTTTGCCATTACTCTTTAAATATCATTTATTGAACAAATGCTCTTCCAGGGAGCAGCTGGTGTTGTGTCTGAGGACCCCTGAGCATCCATTGACCCCAGGAAGCAACTGATAACTGTGTGGCCCTATTTTCACAATAAGGGTTGTCTGCCTACTAACACCCATTGCCTTCCTCATTCCTTTCCTTTTGTGGGTTTGTAAATAAGAATCAGGTGTGGTGGCATGTACCTGTAATCCCAGTACTTGGGAGGCTGAGATAGGAGGATTGCAGGTTCAAGGCCAGCCTCAGCAACTTAGCAAGACCCTCGGCAACTTAGCAAGACCCTGTTTCAAAATAAAGAATAAAATAGGACTGGGGTGTAGTTCAGAAGTAGAATTCCCCTGGGTTCAATCCCTAGTACTAAAAATGGACTTAGGAAACATGTTCCCTTAATGAGACCTTTTGTTAACCTGTCTTCTTCTTAAAGGAGGCAGTCACTTATTGGTGACCCTGAATCTTATACTTGGGGTGACCACAGGTCCCCCAGCTTCCTCCCTAAAATCCAGCTCCACGCTTCGTGCCCCAGTTTACTTGTTTATACCCCTTCCTGTCACTCCCATGAGACCGTACTTGGGAAATGATTTGTAGGGACCATGATAACACATCCCTCTGTGACATTTGGCTCTGCCACAGTGACTCATTGATGTTGATGTTATTGCGTGAGACTCCCTAAGTGCCACAGCCCATGTCCCTCTCATCTCTGCATCTGAAATGACCTCAGTGAATACGGAGCATGCCTCACACCTGCCAGTGAACTCGGGTACAGATGAATGAAACGACAGCTCAGGTAAGGGAGTGTCCGAAAGTGAAAACATTATTCAGGTGTAATCTTTGTACTTAGTGAACACCTTGACTGAACTACACATTTTAAGTGTGCTTTCAGACACCTATGCATCTAAAATATAAAAACAACTTAGGTATTGTAAGAAGGCAAACCTGATTGTCAGAGCTAAAGGTATATCTGCTAAGAGCCAAGCACAGTAGAACACACCTGTCATCCCAGTACTTGGGAGGCTGAGACAGGAGGATCACAAGTTTGACAGCCCCAGCAACTTAGCAAGACCCTCAGCAACTTAGTGAGACCCTGCTTCAAAATTATATATATAAGTATATAATTATGTATATATTTATATACATATATATTATATATAATTATGTATATATTTATATACATATATATTATATATGTATGCCACAAGCTACACATACACACACACACACACACACACACACACACACACACATATGGTTGTGGCAGTATAACTTGGAGCTAGAATGCAGCTGGGTTCAATTCTCAGTACCCCCCAAAAATTAAAATTAAAACTGTATCTGGTAAGGTTAGGATTGAAACTTAGTTCTGAATTTTTTTTTGTATTTTGACTTTTTCCTACATTGTCTTCTTGAGACCCATCCTGTTTAGTCACCTTCTGCCACACACAGGAATGTCACAAATTTTGTAGGAACTGGGGGTGTATTTCAGAAGTAGAATTACTTACTTACTAGAAGAACTTACTCTTTAAAGAGTTGTCACCTCCATTTGCTTTGGAAACGTACATTGTGTTCATAGTTCTTCTGATGTTATCAGTGTTTCTGGTAAGGCTTGAAAAGTCACAGAATCGGTGGGAGAGATAACTATCGAGCTAACTATTTGAGCTATTTATTTGAGCTAACTATTATAGTTGGTGAATTGCAAGTCAAAGCCCTAGAGTCTTCAATGCAAGAGTATGGTCTGAATTATAATTATTTTCTTATATAATGTACCTTGAGAAAAGCTTCAAAGTGTAATTGTATTGAAAATCCTGTTTACAGTGAACACCCAGAAAGTACAAATGGGACTAATTAATTGTCTTGGGGCGAATCATGGCTTCTCCTGTGCTCCTGAACTTCAGCTCGTGGCCAGTGGGAAGCACACTTGTCCCCACAGGACCCCAGGCTCAGCTTGCTTGGGGATTCCAGCTTGGAATCTCTTATTTAGTGGAGCCAATTTTTAGCTGGCCTGTTGAACAGCTACCAACATCCATCAACTATGCCAGAATTTACCTCCACAACTCTGTCTTTCTCAGAAAACCAGCATTGACCACGAGGTCAGCAATCGTGCCCGTGGGAAGTTGGCAAGCGCTGGCATTGCTCAGCTCCCCCAGGAGGACAGGGAGTGTGTGCTGGGTTTATCTTGACCTAAAAGGAAAGTCTGCTAAGTGGGAGGACCTGCTCTTCTCCAAGGGTCTGTCGGTTCTATGACTGGCCCATCCTTCATGTTCTAGAGAAATCTGCCAATGCATCATGATCTTAACAAACCACCAATTGAATTGAATCCAGTTCACAATAATGAGATCCTAAAAATCGATTCTGAGGAAGAGGGAGAGATTGCCTCTCCCCTCTCCTGTCAGGAATTAAGTACCTGGCAGCCGTGCTCTGGGCCTCTGGCACTGTGGACAAAATAAAGAATACTGAGGCGTGGTCATCATATATTAATGACAGAAAAAAAAATCCCAAAAGGCCCAATTAGGGTTGTGGAGCCTTGGGAAGAGACACCAAAGTTTCTCCACAGAGAAAGGGTAGATGGGTAGCTGGGATTAGAGTGTGGGCTTCCTGTGCAAGTACTCAGACGAGTTTACTCAAAAACCAAAACTATGCCATTTCCCTACTTAAAATGCCCTAAGAAATATTTATTGGACAAGGGGTAACGCTGAAATCCACATGATTTTATTGTTTGTTTATTTATGTTTATTTATTTATTCATTTATTTATGTGGGATTGGGGGCCTAACCTAGATCCTCACGCATGCTAGGCAAGCACTGTACCACTGAGCTGCGTCCCAATAATCCTTTTTATCTTTACTAGGTCTCTCCATCAGAAGTCCCTGACTCTGGTTCCATCTGTAGGTACCTCTGGTATGCGAGGCTTCAACACATAGAGCCTCCACAGGCAGCCAGGTGTGGTGGTGCAGGGCTGTAATCTCAGTGTTTGGGAGGCTGAGACAGGAGGATCACAAGTTCGAGGACAGCCTCAGCAACTTAGTGAGACTCTAAGCAACTTAACAAGATACTGTTTCAAAATTTTAAAAAAAGTAAAAAAGGGCTGGGGGGTATAGCTCAGAGGTAGAATGCCCCTGGGTTCCATGCCTGGTACCAAATACAAAAACAAAACAAAACAAAATCAATTCCCGTGGACCTGGGATGAGGTGCAGGATCCTGGGTTTCTGAGCAGCCCCTGACTACAGGGATGCCGCTGGGCCACAGCCCGCACTCCTGGGTCACTGCTCCAGCAACACCCACCTGTCCTGTGCGCCTCCACCACCTGCACGCCCTGGCGACCCCCATTCCCTCCAATGCAGAGGGCCAGGCGCCCCTCCTCTGGGCTGCCCCAGCACACAGAGCTCGCCTCTTTCCCAAAAATATAGCATTGCATGTTTACCGTTGCAGCTTACTGCTTAAAAGCAGGGACCTAGCCGGGCGTGGTGGTGCACACTTGTAATCCCAGTACTTGGGAGTCTGAGACAGGAGGATCCGGGTTCACGGCCAGCCTCAGCTACCTAGTGAGGCCCTCCGCAACTTCGTGAGACCCAGTTTCAAAATAAAGTATAACAAATAGGGCCGGGGGTGTAGCACGGAGGTGAAACGCCCCTGGGTTCAATCCCCGGTACCGCAAAAAAAAAAAAAGAAAAGCAGGGACCTCCTCTCCATACCATGCTGCGCAAGCAGCGCCTTTGCAGGGCTCAGTACAGGTATCAAACCAAGAATGTATGAATGAGCCGCCTGTGGAAGGGCACATACCTGTAATTCCAGGACTTAGGAGGCTGAGACAAGAGGATCACAGGTTTGAGGCCAGCCTCAGCAACTTAGGGAGACCCTCAGCAACTTAGCGAGACCCCGTTTCAAAATTAAAAAAAAAAAGATAAAAATGGCTGGGTTAATTGCTCAGTGGTAGAATGCCCCTGGGTTCAATCCCCAGCCCCAAAATAAATAATAAATAAATAAATAAATAAATAAATAAATAAATAGCAAAACCACAAAAATCAAGCAGTACAGAGGTTTTGAGCTCAGTGGACATAATGGGGAGGAGGACATTTCCACTTCAAAGAAGCCTCCCAGTGTTTGTGTGATGTCCCTGGTTCTCCCAGAAAATAAAGAAAAGAAAAAATTTTAAAAATGCTTCTCTAGTGAACATGATCTGTGCATGGAAGGTCAGGTGCGGAAGAGCGGGAACCCGTGGGTACAGAATGACAAGGAAAATGAACCTCCTCTTTCAAATTACCTTGTCTTTAAATTGACACCTTCTTTCACTCACACTCACTCACACACACTCACACACATTCACACTCACAAACATACTCACACTTACACACTCACACACACAGATATACACAGTCACACACACAAACTAACACTCATGCACACCCACACTCACAATCACAAACACACATACTCACACACACATTCACACTCACCACACTCTCACACACATACTCAAAATCAGAAACACACACTCACACTAACACTCACACACTAACAAACTCACTGACACATACACACCCTCAGACACACTCAGACACACAAAATCACACACACACTCAGACACACAGTCACACACATAGTCACACACATTCTCACACACTCAAATATACTCGCACATACTATCACAAACACACCCATTCATACACACACTCACACACAATCACAACCACACACTCACACACACTCAGACACACACAATCGTACACATTCATACAATCATACACACTCACACATACACATGCACACGCACTCACACACACACAATCATACACACTAACTCATACGTATGCACTCATGCACCCACATACACATTCACACACAATCACACACTCATACACACCTACTTACAATCACACACACTGATATTCACAAAATCACACATATCACACACAATCACACACTAACACTCATATACATGCACTGACACAGTCACAATCACACCCACACCCACATATACATTCAAACACACTCACACTCGCACACACACTTGCACGCTTACACACACACACACACTCACACACTCACACCACTCCTTGGTGTGTGCTTCTCTCTCACTGCACCAAGCACATGTCGTGGGCTCCTCCACCCCCGCGCTTCAGTGCGCGGCTTTGGTGTGAGTGTGCTTGGTGTTTGCCTTTGGGCAAGGGGCACAACCTTACTGAGCTTTCAATCCCCCATTTTTCAAAGAAGGAAAAACCTGGACCTTGCAGGGCTGTCGTCAGAACATTAAATACAGTAATATGTGCTAATTAGTTCCTTTATCCCCTGGAGAATGGATTATTTCGCCCAGAGAAAGTCACCTCCACTTGTGTTTGACAGAAGCTAGATGGAGTTCTGAGTCATTTTCCTGGTGCCCAGGACACTGCCTTCAGAGCTATGTCTCCATGTGCCAGTCAGAGCCCTTCTCTAACCTTTGCGCACCTTCCAACACACTTTTTCTTTCCTTAAGTTTGTACATCGAGTGGTATGTGGTATGTCCGTGCACATTTCTATCACTTTGAATCTCACTATTATGTATGGTGTACAGTACACCAATAAAAGTATTAAAAATAAAACATAAGACAATCTATTGAGATGCTTAGACACTCCAAATAAAGATTTTGATGCCCTTAACCAGATCCCATCTGCAAATTAAGGTCCAAATGAGACGATCGAAACAAATGGTTACAATAATATCTAATGAGAAAAACTCAGCATATAATGATTTTTTCGTGTGGTTGTTGTGAGCAGCAACCACAAAAAAAAAAAATGTGTCTTTATCATTACCATTTTAAATCTGCTTTATCCAAGTGAAACTGGGCATGCCAAGTATCTCCCTTGTGTCCGGGAGAAGTATTAAGTATTCAATAGAGGAAACCTTTAATCCTTCTTAAAATCTTGTCTTTAACTTCTGCTTCTCCATCTGTGAAATGACTAAGGCCTTTCATGTGTGACTTAATTAATATTGCAAAGGTGTTTGGCTGAGTTCTCCGGGATGGGGAAAGCGTTGTTCTCATGAATCCTTGATGCTTTCGCTCTCCACCAGTAGAGCTCACTAAAGGGAGTGCCTCCTTGCTGCACGGATGAGCTTATGTGAGGACTGCAGGGGTCACCCCTCCAGTGGCTGAGCATGCGCCCCAAAGGGAATTTCCCCTCTGAATGTGATGGGACAGGCAGGACTGAAGGACAGGGAGAGGACGTCATGGGAAGTCAGGGGCCGTGGGGCAGCACCCACAGTAGGTCACTACCTCATCGCGTAAGTGTTTGGGGGGAACATAACTTCTAAGGCCAGGGCTAGGCGCCAAACTAATGCAGCAATTAATCCGTATGTGGACTTTGCCCAAATGGATATACTGGCATGTTGCCTAGGTGGACCATAAACAGCTGAGGAAACACACAGTACCTAATTCCAGTGTGAGGTGAATTCTGAAGGGGGTAGCAAAGAGATTTGAGGGAGGCTATCACTGTGGGGTGGACCTCTAGGGGAAAAACCAGGAGACTGACTGAGAAGCTACCTTGTTAGTCAGCTTTCCATTGCTGTGACAAAATGCCTGAGGTCAACTCTTTGCTGCACGGTTTCTTTTTTTTTTTTTTTTTTGCGGTACCGAGGATTGAATCCAGGGGCGTTCTACCTCCGCGCTACACCCCCGGCCCTATTTTTTATACTTTATTTTGAAACCGGGTCTCACGAAGTTGCGGAGGGCCGCACTAAGTAGAGAGAGAGAGAGAGAGAGAGAGAGACAGGGAGAGAGAGAGAGAGCTGAGGCTGGCCGTGAACCTGGATCCTCCAGTCTCTGCCTCCCAAAGTACTGGAATTACAAGCGTGCGCCACCATGCCCGGTGCTGCGTGGTTTCAAAGGTTTCAGTCCATGGTCACTGTACCCTCCTGTTTCTCTGGGCCTGTGGGATGGCAGACCATCATGGAGGTCGTGCAAAGCTGCTCATATCATGGCTGAAGGGAAGCAAAGAGAGAGAGGAAGAGGTCCAGGTCCTAATATCTCCTTCAAGGGCACATCCCAATGACCTAACTTCCTCCCATTAGGCCCCACCTTGGAAGGTTCTACCACCCCCCAATAGCATCACAGGCTGGAGGCCAAGCCTTTCACACATGGACCTTTTGGGGATACTCAGGATCAGAACCACAGTGGAAGTTGAGCTCAGGGGAAGCACTCGAGAAAGAACACAGCAAGTGGAGCACACAAATCTGGCCAAATCACAGGAATAGGGCTGAATTCTGGCTCTGACACATACAAACCACTTACTTTTTCATCTCATTCCCATCTGCAAGATGGGAAAACACTATCTTTCTCAAAGGGTAATTGAGATGATTAAATGAATTCACACACAAAAAGACACTTGGAGAATTACAGGGTTCAGGATATGGGCCCCATACATTTTATCTTAACCACACACTCACAGATGCACACACACACACACACACACAGACTCATATGCACACACTAAACACAGCTGTGCCTGCAGTGGAGTTGGTATTGGGGAGAGGGATAAATGATGAGAAGGGTGAGGTGGACAGAGCCAGAACCTGTGGGGTCTTGGAAACTGGATTAAATTCTTCACTGAAGAGCTTTAGCAAAGGTAGGGCATGAGGCCAGATGTGGTGGTACACGCTGTAATCCCAGTACTTGGGAAGCTGAGACAGGAGGATCATAGGTTCAAGGCCAGCCTCAGCAAATTAGCAAGACCTTGTTTCAAAGCAAAAAATAAAAATGACTGGGGGTTTAGATCAGAGGTAGAATGCCCTTGACTTTAATCCCCAGTACCAATAGATAGATGATGATAGATAGATAGATAGGACATGAATCTTTCTTCCCTTCCTTCCTTCCTTCCTTCCTTCCTTCCTTCCTTCCTTCCTTTCTTTCTTTGTTCTTCTTACTTTCTTTTTTTTTCCTTAATGGTTGGCTCTGTTTTCTCTTGTTCTTATGGACAACACGAAGATGTGCTTCCTTCAAGGGGACCTATGTCACCCATACTTATCTCAAAAATTAAGTCACTGGGTTGGACAGACATTTGATTGAATGGAAAGAAGATTAGAACAACTATGATGGAAGGAAGGATCTGGAACTCAGGACTTGACGAAATGTCTCCTGGCTTCATGAGTGATTCTGATGGCTGACACCAAACTGTGAGGCCAGGAAGTCAGCAGATTGGGGGCATAGCATTGGAATAACAAATATGCGTCCATCTAGAGTGACGTATATATAATTTTTGACATAAGCTTTCTCAGTGAATCTTCACACTCAGTTGCAAGTTTAAATAAGCATAGTGTTATGCATCATTTTGCAAATATAGAAAGTGTGGCCCATAGTTTTGCTGTAAACCTGCCCTATCCAGGTGCTTGGTCAGCGGAAGAGCTTCTCTGGAAAGCAGTCTTCTCCCCTTAGTTGAATGTTTTTTCCCGGAACAAAAGGCAAATTAGATCTATGCTGCTTCAGGACAACACACCTGGAGCACTCCGTGCTGTTCCAGATTCTGTACTGAGTGCTGGTGTTCTTCACAGTGGTGGTGGAATGCACGCAATTTGTGGATGGGGATTCTGATGTGGACCGAGGATCACAGTAGAGTGGTGTTCCCAGTGCTGAGAAATTCTCAGTTCAAGCACGCTCTCTGTCTATGGCAGCACAGCAAATGCTTCCATGAACAAATGAGACACCCGCATGCAATGCCTGCGGGAAAGAACCATGTCGGGAAGCAGAAATCTTTCTGCCCTTCCCCTCTCCTACTACCCCAGCCACCTGCTGGCCTGGAAGGCACTACCTATTCTCTTCCTCTGGCCTCCCTGCGGAAGATATAGGGTCTGTCTCTTTCCATAGCTGTTACCCAAGACCAGTACAATGTGCTTCCCACTAAAAACCCCTCTGCATCTGCTTTGAGCGGGGTCAGTCTCCTCTGTGTGTGTGTGGCTCTGCACACTGCCTTCTGTGAGCTCTGATGGGCCCTGTGTGGTTGTTCATTCACTGCTGGTCAATGAAGCTCAGTTGCTACCATGGAGCCATCTGCAGTGGCCGACCAGAAGCAATCAGAAGAGGGCCTAGGTGCATGAGTGCGCAATCTGCACACATGGGGAGTGTATCTAGAGTGTAAGAGGTTGAAATAGGGCAGGACAGGAAACTTGAGGCCAACACAGCCTCCCCTGGGCAGAAAACCATTGACTCAGAAAGTGAAAGATCATCATTTGGGATGAAAAGGTGGAGTGCCAGCCACTAGAGTGGATGGGTTAGGAACTCAAGGCCCTCCAGTCCATCCAATCACAACTAAGACCCCCACTACCCGTTGTTGATTTAAACAGATAATGTGCCCGGCGCCGTGGAGCCACTTGGCATGTGTTTACACTTTCTATGGATTGGCACCATTGATTTTGGGGGCATCCTTTCCTAAGGGACATAATAACCCCATTTTACTTATTTATCTCTTTACTTATTTACTGGTCCTGGGGATTGAACCCAGGGGGTGTCTATCTCCAAGCTATACCCCCAGCTCTATTTTATTTTTTATTGGAAACAGGGTCTCATTAAGTTAAAGAGGGCTTAACTAAGTAGCTGAGGCTGGCTTTGAACCTGTGATCCTCCTATCTCAGCCTCCCAGGTACTGGTATTACAGGCGTGTGCCATTGCACCCAGCTATCATCCATGTTTTATAGATAAAGAAATCCAGTCTTAAAGAGGCCAGGTTGTGACGGGTGTGGTGGTGCACACTTGTAATATCAGTACTTTGAGAGGCGGAGACCGGAGGATCCCGGTTCGCGGTCAGCCTCAGCTCTCTCTCTCCCTGTCTCTCTCTCTCTCTCTCTACTTAGCGAGGCCCTCCGCAACTTTGTGAGACCCGGTTTCAAAATAAAGTATAAAAAATAGGGCCGGGGGTGTAGCGCGGAGGTAGAACGCCCTTGGGTTCAATCCCCGGTACCGCAAAAAAAAAAAAAAAGAGGCCAGGTTGCCCAAGAGGACCAAGCTAATAGGCTATGGCTACCATAGATTAAAAAGCATACTCTTAGCTTTACCAGGGGCTCATCATTCTATAATCAAGGGCAGTTGGTAACCTCCCCTCCCAACTGTCGCCTCCATATGGCTCGGGTAGAAGTCCAGTTTAGAGGAAAGATACACTGATGGGCTGAGGTGGGAAGGCCCTGAGAAGAGTACGAGTTTGTGAAAGTCTCTGCATAAGAGCAGTTTCTTTTTACAACTTGGAGTCATTAGTGACCTTTTAGTGAGAATCCCTCTATTCCATAAGAATAAATTGTGAAGTTGTGTTTCACAGCTAACTACTGAATTTCAGATTTACAACAGATATTTCTAGACCTTCGGTCAAAAAAAAAAACCCACTTCATTATCATTATATATGCTCAGTCTGAGGATTTTAATAGCTTGGTAAATAGTGACTAATTGGGTTTTCCTGGGTAGTGGATTTCAAACAAGAATAATCCCACCCCATCCATATACCCATTCACCTCCACTTCACCCATGTAAGATGGAATATAATGACCTGTTTCAAGTTATAATTAAATAGTCATGTATTTCCTATTATAAAAGTAATAAAAGCTTGCTGTAGAAGTTTTGATAATAAAAAAGAACAGGAACAAGAATGTGAAAATAATCTACAATAACATCTCTCAAATAAAGTCCTTATTGACTTTTTGGCATAAATTTGTCAGATATTTGTATATACATCTACTACATAAGTTTAATCTCAATCTAAAAGACCTTCTCTTTTAGTCTTAAATAACAATGGAACTAGAGGGCATCTTACTAACTAAAATATGCCAGGCACAGAGACATGAATCCAATAAAAGAGGATCTTACAAAATTTGAAAGTAGAGTAGTGGCTATCATAATGTGGGGAGTCTAGAGGGCAGAGAGGGATGGGAAAGGGGGCGAAATTATAGTTAGAAAGGAAAAAGCTGGGTGTAGTGTGTGGTGTGGTGGCACACGCTTGTAAACCCAGTACTTAGGAGGCTGAGATGGGAGGATCACAGGTTCACGGCCAGCCTCAGCTACTTAGTGAGGCCCTCTGCAACTTAGTGAGACCCTGTTTCAAAATAAAGAATAAAAAATGGGCTGGAGGTGTAGCTCGGAGATAGAAGGGTCCTGGGTTCAACCCCCAGTACCACAAAAAAAGAAAGGAAACATAAATTCTGGTATTCTATTATACAGTAGGTGGACTACAGAAAATAACAACACACTGTATTCTTCAAAAAAGCTAGAAAAAATGATTTTTAATGTTTTTACCTCAAGAAAATAATAAATGTCGGGGGAGATAAATATGCTTACCTACCCTGAGTTGAGCAATGTGCACATGTAGCAAAACATCACATGTACCTCATAAATATATGCACAAGTTTTACACGTCAATCAAAGAAAAAAGATACCTCTGATAAGCATAAAGGCAAAAACTAATAATCAATGAATGTTTTATATGTAAATACTCAAATGATGTAGACCACCTCACAGGACAAGACAGGGATGGGAAAGATGTGAAGTATTTACCTTCTCTCTTCAAGTCCTCCTTTAGTGGATATTATTTTCTGCTGAACCATGAGAAGGCCTCAGAATCCTTCTCAATGAGCATAGAGTTCTGGGAAGACAGGACTGTTCAACCAGAATTGGCAAAATAAACTCTGCCTTTGTCATCTCCAGCCTCCTTGAGCCTGAGATGATAAGATCAAATGGTTCCAAATGTGGGATGCAAATTAATAAGGAGGATAGGTCATGTGACATTGTTACAAACCAGGCATTTGACAGCACAGCCCAACGTAGGCACTTGTGGATTCTCACCCTGTCTCCTCAAGCGAAGGCTGACATATCGCTAACGAGAGGTCTTACTTCTGGTCTGATGATAGATCATTTTGACTCTGTGTGGCGCTGAGTGTAATTAGGTTAGGTCTAGTCTCTATGTTTCCTGTGGAGACAGGGACTTCCCGACCTCAGGAAGGTGCCTGTGAGTTGACGCACAATCAAGTTGGAAACAGGGTTGACCACGGGGCGGTGTGCACTGACTTTTCTTCCCCCCTCTCTCTTTGTGCCTAGAGTCTGACGTTGCTGACTTCGATGGCCGAAGCTCACTTCTCTACAGGTTCAATCAGAAGCTGATGAGCACGCTCAAAGACGTCATCTCCCTCAAGTTCAAGAGCATGCAAAGAGATGGGGTTCTGTTCCACGGAGAAGGGCAACGTGGGGACCGCATCACCCTGGAGCTCCAGAAGGGGAGGCTCGCCCTGTACCTCAACCTGGGTAGGGTCGGGCTCTGCCATGTTCTTCTCATGTCAGTCAACAGGAACCTGGTGGTGCTATACCCCCGAGCTATGTGCCCCGGCCTTTATATTTCCTTATTTTGAAGCAGGGTCTCTCTAAGTGGCTGAGGGTCTTTCTAAGTTGTCGAGACTGGCTTCAAACCTGCAGTCCTCCTGTCTCAGCCTCCCAGGTACTGGGATTACAGGCATGTACCACTGTGCCCAGCTCAGAGGACTGCTTTATAGAACAGGTCTCAGTAATACACACTGGGGCTTCCAGTATATTAGATGGAACTTACAGTAGTATAATCTAAGTGATGTATCTCCTTTATCTGCATGGGGGAAGAAAGATATTTCAAAATATTTATACCATAGATAGCTTTCTTTGGCACAGATGATTTCATATATGGGCAGAGCGCCAATCTAACTGTTAGGTATTTATTTGCCTACCCATATCTCTGTTCATTTCGTATAATAACTAAAGTTATAAAGTAACATTAGCAAGTTTAAAGGCATAGATATATTATAATGAGTTTGCTCAAAATCTAATCTATTGGGTACATTTATGAAAGTTAATTTTCAGGGGAAAATGGAGGAAAAAGATCTTAACTGTTTTGGGGTTTTTCTTGGAATGGGGAGGGAAAAGTCATATGTATAAGTGGGGAAAACACAAGTTCCTAAGTGTTCCCAAGTCTTATTAAGGGAAACCTTTTCTTTTCTTCTTCTTTTTGTGTGTGTGTGTGTTACTGTGGATAGAATTCAGAGGGTTCTACCTCTGAGCTACACCCCCAGCTCTTTTTTTTTTATTTTGAACCAGGGTCTCCCTCAGTTGTTGAGACTGGCCTGGAACCCATGATCTTCCTGTCTCAGCCTCCCAAGTACTGGAAGTAAAGGCATGCAACACTGCACCCTGCTTATTTTCCTTAAGTGACCTAGCAATGCTGGGGTGAGCCCCAGACTTGTCAAATGCCAGAATTTAGTCCTGAACTCCCTCCTGCCTCCCAGGGTAGGATAGGAGCCTCCTGCTGTTGGTTAGCTTCCAAGATGGTGCCACCCGCATAGCTTCAGCAGGTCTGTGTTTCATTGTAACCAGATTCGCTATGTCAAGGAAAGAGAGGGGTTCGGTCTCCTTCATGTGATCAAAGGAAGGAAGGGTAAGCAAAGTACAGAGAGCAGGGATCAGAGTTCCTAAAGATGCAAAGCAAACCCACAAAGCTCTTCTGTAGATAAAAACACAAAAAAGTTGGATTTTTAAATAAACAAAAAGATAAGGTTAAGAAAGCGTGAGTGGTCATTTTATGAGAGTATTTCCCTGCCTCCCATTTGATATTCATTGATATGAAAGAGGGGAAAGATAATTATCTTTTATATTTAGTATCTTTTACTATTAATATCTTTTATATTTTTATTATCTTATATATTTATCAATAGCAGTGAAGGAAAGACATAGCAAAATGTAGTTAGTAAGCTCAGGTTGCATGGGACACCAGATAAAACATCTAAATATTTCAGCGATTATCAGGAAAGATATAAGAATAAAGACTGCTATACTCACCTATCACCCCCAGAAACAAACGGGGCGGCTCTGTATTTTGAGCATTTCTAAGAATCTTCTGGACTAGCACATTAAATATGAGCAAAGATAGTAGGAAGAACCTAAGAATCCTAAGCTGAACTCATAAAATTGACCCCTAAAGCATTAGATTAAATAGAAAGTGCTTAGAGAGGGGGTGTTCTTTCCAAGCGACACTCTGATGACCCTCCAATTTAGATTACCTTGTTAGTTCCCTTTACCAAATCTGGCTTGGGCAGAATCAGTTCTGAAGGGAAATTTAACTAGGGAGTACCCTTTGACCTACTTTCACAGGGTAGAATTTGATTTTTCCAGAAGTATTAAATGGGAAAGAGATTTCTTCTTTCAATCCACAACAGGGTTAGAAAGGATCCCCTTTTGCACACCTCATTCAGATCGCCCTTGGCAAGCTGCCCCCTTCACAAGTACAACAGCGTAGAGAATCAAATGCCGAAGAAGTACGTGACTGCAGAACTGTTGTAAGAACTAAACAGGACGCCAAGAGTGCAGACGAGTTGCTTCTCTTTACATAAGTTCATTGCCTTTGAGCCGAGGCAGAATGTTCTGGGCTATCCCCAGCAGTGCACAGCTGGAATAGAAACACATGTGCGGAGCAGGGTGTACTTTGGTGGAAGTTTCTCAGATTTTCCAAGAGTCAAATGAGTATTTACTTTAGCTCTTTTGAAAATCCGGCATTTTATCAAGTCAGTTCTCACATACTTATGGAATTTTCATTATGCTTCTTGGAAGATTCTTTTATTTGGGTTGCCATTTGTTGAGAGCCCACATTCAAGTGCTGCATTAAGTGTATATGCTGTATTTAATATGTGTGTGTGTGCATACACACTATTTTATCTAAATCACATGGCAGTCCTACACATTGTCTATAAGTCTGTTTAGTGATGAACCATTGGCTAATTAAGATAACAGCACTGCCGGGCGTGGTGGTGCACACTTGTAATCCCAGTACTTTGGGAGGCGGAGACCGGAGGATCCGGGTTCGTGGCCAGCCTCAGCTCGCTCTCTCTCTCTCTCTCTCTCTTCTCCCTGTTTCTCTCTCTCTCTCTCTCTCTTTCTCTCTCTACTTAGTGAGGCCCTCCGCAACTTCGTGAGACCCGGTTTCAAAATAAAGGATAAAAAATAGGGCCGGGGGTGTAGCGCAGAGGTAGAACGCCCCTGCGTTCAATCCCCGGTACCAAAAAAAAAAAAAAGATAACAGCACTGTAGACCTGTGGACCTGGACTCTTGCAGTCCTAACCTAGTGTCCTGATATTAATCACTAAAATGTTATAAACCTTCACACAACAATTATATGTTAAATATTAGGCAGTTAATATTTATGTGTTAAGTTGTGGGAATGGAGGGATCGGACAGACATGGGAGTCCAGGATGAACCTTGAGCTGTCTGGAGATTTGATTAGGAAGACGGAGGAAGATAGTTATCTAAGCATCAGTGGGATGAGATGCACCATATTTTGTGTAAATTTTGTCACTGATGCAATATGTTAACCAAGTTCATTAAGTCAGGCACTCAGCACTGGCGGGTTAAAAATTGGATTTCCAATCCATATTTGGAAAGAGTTCTGAGACTACTAAAATTATTATTTTTACTTACCTACTAGCTTTGCAATATTAATTAAAACTGTACTATGCATCATCACAACCATATAACATGAATGAATTATAATTTTTCCAGCCAGACATGGTGGCACACGCCTGTAATCCCAGTACTTGGGAGGCTGAGACAAAAGGATTGCAGTTTCAAGACCAGCCTCAGTAATTTAGCAAGACCCTTTTTTCAAAATTAAAAATAATAAAATAAAATAAAATAAGGAGCTGGGGGTGTAGCTCTGATGTAGAAAGCCCCTGGGTTCAATGCCAGGTGCTAAAAAGAAAAAGAATAAAGAAGATAACGGTTTTCCTAAGTAGCAAAGTCAGAGAAGATGGATACAAATTAGACGATAGGACTGAACAAATCTTCAATCTAGTCTTTTTGTTCCTTTAAATTCCTCCTAACCACAGAAGATGTCATTTCATTGCATTACTGAGCCATGGAGATTTGCTTTGGTTTGAGCGTTGAGTCCACTGGGGTCACATTGTTTGTTGTTAATTTCTGATTTTCTTCAGGGTTCTCACGTGGGTACTTAGGAGACCATCCGTGAGTCCTGCATGTAATCACACAAGGGTGTGGGCGTAGCTCTCTGGTACTGGCTCACCTATGGAGATGAAATCTGCCTTCTCAGTCCACTTCACCAAATTCTTTCCTGTGACCCCTCCATTCCCGCTAAGCAACATTGCACGCATGCTTGTATAGTGGGACGTGGAGAGTAAGAAAACAAGAAATGAGGGAGAAAGGAGCTTCATTTTCTCCAGTGAGAGTAGAAGAAAGAATAAGCACTTTGGAGTCAGATGGCGCTGGGATATCCCCATAATGCTTTGGTCCCTGGACGAGCCATGCAGCTTCCTGGAGATGGATCCTCTTGCAGTGTTATATTCAGGAATCATTGAAACTACATATGCAAACTGTTGCCCTTAGGTGAGAAGCTTAATAGACACAAGTGAATATTGACAACTTGGCAAAGTAAAGGTGGGAAGGTTCATTCTGGAGGTCAGATGGAGAAAGGCAGAGAATGGCGCACTTTTTTTTGGCCAAAATACCATCTTAAATAAGAGAGTTCCCATCCCCTTTTTCTCAAGGTCTCTGAAATTAACAGAGTGGGAAAGTTGAAATGGCATCCATATTTGAACTGTAAAGATAGGTCTAAGAAAAAACATTGAATTAACCACACATTTAGGTGAAAACAGTGCAATGCGATGCCCTTAACCAGAAACTGTGATCTCAAATAGATATTTCAAGATAAACAGCTTAAAATTATCCTGGGAATTAAGTTTTTATTATAATTTCTAATAATGAAGATGTCTAGATAAAATGAAAGATATACTAGGACTACCAATCCTTCTTTATTCACGGATACAATTTTACTCATTCTTCTCAGTGAATAACAGAAATCCTATTTTCCCAATTGTTTAACCAAACCAAATTTCACTTAAATTGTTTTAATACAAGATATCTGAGAATTAGTGTAGAATAACTCATGGGGGGTGTGGGGATTAAATTCATTCATGTCTTCTTGTTTTAGGTTAATTAAAAAAAGTAAATTGTGAGCCAGGCATGGTGGTGCATGCCTGTAATCTCAGGTTTTGGAAGGCTGAGTCAGGAGAATCGCAGGTTCAAGGACAGCCTCAGCAACCTCATGAGGCCCTCAGCAACTTGGAGATATCCTGTTTCAAAATGAAAAATAAAATAGGGCAGGGGTAGAATGAGAGTGCCCATGAGTTCAATCCTTTGTACCCCCTCCAAAAAGAAGTAAATTGTGGGCTAGGTATGCAGTTCAGTGGTAGAGCAATTGGCTAGCATGCTCAAGGTCCTGGGTTCCATCCCCAACACTGGGTGGAAGAGTAACTTACAATTCAGGAAACATCCAGTAACTTACACATCACTGATAATAAGGTTCTCAATGAATCAGCTATGCAGGATGAGGATCGTGTATTCACCGTATCAAAAATAATGATGCTTACTCTAAAACACACACAAACACACAAAACCAAATATTGTGGTGATGGCACCCTTGAGTTGTCTGTGCTCCCAGTGGTGGCCTGTCCCTTTTCCATGCCAGTGCTTAATCTCTATTTATAATCTCCTATTCTCCTTCTATACAGTCCACATCATTAAAGTATAAATTATTTAATATTTTATTAAATGTTATTTCTTGCTTTATTAAAAGGAAATAACAAGTAAGTCTATTTAACATGAAATAAACGCTTCATAAATACCATTAGATGGCTGTATAGTAGTATGTCTGCTGATCCAAGTGGGCTCAAGGCACTTTTTGCCTCCTCCTAAATTATTAGGCATTATCTGCCATTTTTAAATCACTAGCCATTTGAAACTTTTTTTTTACCACATTTCAATATTTTTAGAATAGATTTATAGAATGCGAATGCCAGGAGAAAAGTTATGAACAATTTTTAAAGTTCGTCAACACATACTGAATATGTTTCCCAAAATATTGGTGGGATTCAATTTTGCGCTATCTTCAGACAATACAAATGTTGGCTCAGTAAATGAACAAGATAAACAAGGAATGATGTTAAGCCACTTTTGAGGAAAGGTCAACAAATTGCTTTATGTATTCATGCAAATTCCAAGAGCTACACTATGTGAAATGATAAGCGTGTTAATTAATGTTTATGGTTTCAGTAACTGTAGTTGTTGTGAGGTAGCATCCCAATCAAGACCAATTAGACCACCAAAGGTGTTAATTGAGAGCCTTTATTACCAGCCGGCTGGGACTGCACAGAGCATAAGAGCCAAGTGCAGTGCCCAGCTGTCTCAGAGCCCTCCTTATATACAGGAGAGCCACGAGTCAGCGTTATATAGTTGGGTTTTCCATAGCAGGTTCCCATG
>PVJS01005051.1:0-65950 GCA_004027185.1 Glis glis
GCCCTATTTTTTATACTTTATTTTGAAACCAGGTCTCACGAAGTTGCGGAGGGCCTCACTAGGTAGAGAGAGAGAGAGAGAGAGAGAGTGCTGAGGCTGGCCGTGAACCCGGATCCTCCGGTCTCCGCCTCCCAAAGTACTGGGATTACAGGCATGCGCCACCACGCCCGGCTTCATTCAATCTTAACTGACATAGTTTTCTCACAGTTGGAAACATTTTCATCATAACCAAATTGCCAATACATTTATATCATGGAATTTCACTGAAAGACATAAAGAGAAATCAAGGGAGAAAGGCTGTTACATCTTTGTCAATTTAAGCATGCTTGTATATCATTAAGAACAACTATAGAAATCAATGAATAGGCCCTGAGGCTCAAGATAGGTACTCAGTCATAACTCTTGCCATTTGTGGGAGTTTCTGCTTAATACAATTCTGTAAGGCTGTATGTTCCATGAGGACAGGAACTATGTCCTTTTCATTTTTAAATCCCTAGCACACAAGCAGAGTTCCTAGCATACAGTCATGATGAATGTATTGGTATTGAATTGAATTACACATTGAAAAGAAGAATGTCTTTCTCTGAATCATTTGGGTGTCGATCATATCCTAATGTAGGATGACTTCCCCATAGAAACAAATGGTTATAAGATTCCCAGACTGGAATCCACAGATGCATTTTACTTATACCTAGCTAAAATAGCTTTATGTTTCAGGAAACCTGGAGACAAGGAAAATGACTTAGGAGGTTCTTACAATAAAGCACTTAAAGCACTGAGCACAGTGCCCACTGGTTAGAAAGAGCCTAATAAGCAGCCAATACAGCAGCAGCAGCAGCAGCAGCAGCAGCAGCAGCAGCAGCAGCAGCATTCAGAGATGTGGTTTCAATGCTACAGTGGAGGTGGCAAGGATGTGAGCTAAGAGAAGTGAAGGACAAAGAAAATATCTTTAAGAGACACATTCAAAGGAATTTATGAACTTGCTGAATATAGGAGACAAAAGAGGATAAGGTAAAATACAAATTCTGAAACTCCTAGTCAAGTAGAGAGGAATATGGAGAAGGATCAGGTTTGAAAAATCCTATATTAGGTTCAGTTTTTGACAGATTGAGTAGACAGTTGGAAACACAGGTTTGGCTCTCAGGAGAGGGATCTGTCTGCGCAGTAGATATAAATGTGGGAGACATCTGCTTACAGGGTACAGAAAGCTTTGGAAGTAATGAAATGACTTTGGGAGAGAATAAGGGGGTTGGGGTGGAGAATGAAACTTTTGTTTACATTGAATTACCCAGAATTATCATCATTTTGAGTGTGTGTGCTTGCTTTATTTTGCAAACGCATTTAAGTATTTTCCTTATCACTCTTCCTTGAATATCACCCTTGAAGCTATGTTCATGAATTCCTATGCTTGCTTTATCTTGTAAACCCATTCTGGAAATTTACATTGTTTTTCAACCTCCTCCTGGAATATGTCTCCTGAATTTTATTCACATTAAATCTCTTGTTCTAATCTTCCATAACATAATTATTGTATGACTATTGAATTGTTTATTATACTACATTTAATTTTTATTCATCTCTCTTCACCACTAGACTGTAAACTCCTAGAGAGCATATAATCTATTTTACTTCACCATTAATATTTTTGGTTGACACCTGGACAAATGCCTGGCATATAGAAAATGTCTATGCTTTTTGAATGAATGAATGAATTCTGGCACAAATTGGAGACTTTCTAAAATTATTACTCTTCTAGTAATTCATGGGATAATTTGACATTATCAAAAGTCCCTATTATGCTAGACTTTAACAATGCAGAGTAAAACACTTGATTTCTACACTCAAGAAATCTTAGAGTCACTTGAGGAAAATTATCCAGAAGTCACAATAATACATTATTCTGTTCTTTAGAGTAGACAGAGATACAAAAAAGCTTTGACTTTAAAGGTACATATAAGGATTATTATTATAAGTTGAGTGATTTCAATAACACAATTTCATTTCTAAATGACTTAATTCTAGTTCACAGTTATCTTTCCCACTGTTATCCTATTAGGGATTTTTGGTATATTTTTAAAATGTTTTTAAATAATAAAGATTATTTTCCAGAAAAAATCATAACAGTTAAGAGCATGCCTTTTCTAATTAAACTTATGGCTCAAAACTAGGTTCTGCCATTTAATAGAATGTAACTATTAATAAGTGATGAATACTCAACGGAATATTCATGAAATCTATAAAATATTTACTTCCACTAAAAATAACACTTAGTCAAGATGAGCCTATTTTTATCTTAGTGATTAATGTACTTTCTAAACAATAGCATAATTTATTTCACACATAATCTTTCTCTTGGACTATTTTAAATTTGGAAAAATGTAATGCTAAATGAGTATAAGCACCACTTTAATTCATATATATGTGAGGGAGCTTATTAAAATGTATTGAATTGACTTTTTGAGTTCTTAATTTTTTATAATGTACAATATTTTATTATAATATTCTTTCAAGCCGGGCATGGTGGCGCACACTTGTAATCCCAGTACTTGGGAAGCTGAGACCAGAGGATCCATGTTGGTGGCCAGCCTCAGCTACTAAGTGAAGCCCTCCGCAACTGAGTGAGACCCTGTTTCAAGCTAAGAATAAAAAAATAGGGCTGGGGGTGTAGCTCGGAGGTAGAATGCCCCTGGATTCAATCCCCAGTACTGCAAAAAAAAATAATAATAGCAATAATATTCTTTCAATTTTTGCAAATATGTTTTTTGTTTCAAAATAAATTTTAATGGTTCATGAAGGGAAATGAAGAATTAGAATTATAGGTGGAACTTGCTGAATATAGGGTATGTATGCTGATATAAGCTTTTACATACATTTTATAATCAAATTTTCTGACACTTATGCTTTATTAAAATGGTTTCATAAATCAAATGTATCAATTTTATATAAAATATTTTGCCTATAGAATATTTGCTTTCATAGCACTGATATTAAGTATATTTTGAAGGTATTCTTCAATTCCTTTTATAAACATTATTTTTAATTTTTAAATTGTATTTTATAATTCACTGTGAGGTTTCCATTTTGTATTTTCATTATTATTTTTATTATTATCAAACTTTTATATACATGCAAATGCAAATGAAAATTACCAGTTTGTGAAATGAACTAGTGTTAGAATATAGATCAGACTGTATATAAAATTAAAGGAATATGTGTAAAGATTTTTAAAAGTTTGTATTCTTGAAAGTCAAGTGTCAATATAATTATTGGCATTTTTAAGGAATACCATTAATTGATAATTGATGTTGCATCATAAAGCAGAAATTGGTAGACATAAACGTAAATATTGGGCAATGACACTAGGAAGCCATAAATATAATCTAACTCTTGTATCTTAAATATTTCCATTAATTTAACTTATGGTGAAGAAAACATGGAAGATTCATAGAAAAAACATATTTTTGGTTGTTTTCTACAAAATAAAGTTAATGTAAATGTGACAGTTCTGAACTACAATGTCATTTTACATGGTGATACATAATTACTGGTTCCTTTTGCCCTGTATTTCTGTTTATCTTATTTAGCACACCATTAATCTGTTCTTTCTAAGATAATCTATCTTTGAAGCTACAATGGGTTTATGGTAGAAACATGCATATTTTGATTTATGTTTCAAAGAAGCTGAAAAAAGAAGCCTTTCTGAAATCCTAAAGTATGTAAGCTTCCATAAGTAAAATATTATAAATTCACTGTATTTTAAGAATTATGCATTGTCATTATTTACCTACATTGTTTGGTTTAGTACCATTTTAATGTTAAAATATTTAATATATAATACCATGTTTTAACAATAATATAATGTAATTTAAATATTTACATATGCATTTCTTTTATTCAGAAATTACTTAAGAGCTTGCTTTAGATGTCTATATTTTCAGGTACAATTGTTGTAATACATAGCAGGTTAAAATTAATATTATAATAGAGAATCATGAAAAGGGTAGTGACATTGTGCTAAAGAATCAGTTCTAAATTTGCCAATTTTGAAAGATTTTGAGCAATATTAGTTTAAAAATATTAAGAAATTTCAAAATAACTCTGCCACACAAATGTAAGTGGGAAAAAAATTCAGACACATATACAAGCCATGCTTTCTATCTAGCCAAGGTGCCATGATCTGAGGCATCATCCTAGGCTGAGCTTCTCCATGGGAGATTTCCCCCAGATTTTTAGTGTCCTTTATCTTCTTGCAGTTCCAAAACATGCTATGGGCCCTAGACATCCAGATCTCTAGTTATGCGGTTCCCTGTGCCCATGTTAGGTCATGCACACATAGACACATTCATTCAATACAGTCTTTAGTTGATGGTAATAGTGAAGAGGAATTAATTCTATTTTAGTAAAGAGGCTTGAGTGAGCAGGCTGGTTCAGGTACTAGAATGGTATTCTGGAAAAAGCAATAACTAATTTGTTTAATAAACCCCATCCCACAGTCCTTGCTTGTGTGTGTGTGTGTGTGTGTGTGTGTGTGTGTGTGTGTGTGTGTAATACTGAGGATTGAACCCAGGGATATTCTTACTCCAAGCTATACCCCCAGCCCTATTTTATTTTTATTGTTAAAACCTCACTACTTGCTAAAGCTGTCCTGGAACCTGCTATCCTCCTGTCTCAGCCTCCCAAGGACTAGGATTACAGACATGTACCGCCATGGCCGGCTATAGTTCCTGCTTTTTAAAAACAGACATTTTGCTAAGATATTTGCATAAAAAAGAAAATGTGGATTTTTGTTCCTGAACATGTTTATTTTTATTAATAGGGGACAAAGACAACTATGGGTGAAAAAAATGTATGACCTTAGAGGAAGAGCTGGAACATTGATTTTGGGAAGAATGCTTCATCCTCTTAGGAAAAAAATAAGATAAGTGAAAAGATAGAAGCTTGCTAGAGGAGAAGAAAGTCCAAGTAGCTCACATTAAATGTCTTCATCCTGATCATTTTACCAAAAGTGAGTGGCATAAGTGTATTACATACTTAGGAGAGTGGGAAAGGTAGGGGATGAGGTCTGTGCTGGGGAAAAGGGATGCGGAGCAGCCAGGAGATGCAAGCCAGGATGGGAAGCATCGATTGTCAGCAGTCTTCATAAGTAGATTTCATTGATTATCTTCCAAATGGAAATTAGACTGGGAATAAATATTGACAGATACTACAAAAATGTCAATGGAGGCAAGGATTGGAAAGTACTAATGGGATTAGTGTTGAAGAGACTGAATTTGAGTCATTCTATAGGCAATGAACATACGATGTAATTCTTTGATTAAAATTTTATTTCACTTTTCAAAAAGAAGCAGAAAATTTCACTAAAAAATTATATGTTGCTTAATTTTGCTATCCCTGCTATAGACACAAACTCCAAGAAAATGTATTTTATTTAACAGTGGTTCCCAGAATGTCCCATTATGCCTGGCTCATAAAAGCCCTCCATGTACATGTAGAGTGAACAGATGTCCTTTGATAATACAAACCTGAGTAGCTTTTAACCTCATAAAATGTTATAAGTAAAATAAAGCCAATGTGTTCTGATCTTTTAGGAAATCTGCAACTTTATTTTATTTTTTACCTAAGTCTAATAAAAACATTAAATGACAGTATAACAGATCTATTTAGGGAAATATGAGCAAATCAAAGATTGCAGATAATGATGAGAGCAGTTATACTTTGTCATAATCTAAGCAAGAGGTAGAGGAGTTTGTGCCTTTGTGGGAAAAGACTAAATACAGTTATAGATGTAGAAATCATTCTTATTTTTCACATTACATTAATATAATATCATTTAATATATTCAGTAGTATATCATATTTTCAAAAATATGGAGAAATATTTACTATAGAATGCTGCCAACATAATTTATTAAATTAAAATGGGTCTTAAGAAGATGTGGCATATACACACAATGGAATTTTACTCAGTCATAAAGAAAAATGAAATAATGTAATTTGTAGGAAAATTGATGAAACTAGAGAATGTTATGCTGACACCAGCCAGTTTCAAAAAATCAAGGGTTGTATGTTTTCTCTCATATGTGGAAGCTAGAGAGAGAATAGTAAACAAAAGGGACTTCAGATAAATGAGTGAGCCCAGTAGAAGAGTGAAAGGGCATTGGGGGAGCGAAATGGGGAGGGAAAAAAGGAGACTTGATGAAGGAAACAGTTCAAATAATGCTATGTCAGCATATTAAGGAATCTCTACCAATCTCCCTAACGTGTATGGGAAGGCAGGGGTAGGATGGGGTGAGATGTGGAAGGAAACACACTAAGTGATGGATGCATGTATGTCCGTATCACTTTGAACCGCACTATGGTGTAGAATTACAATGCACCAATAAATGTATAAAAAAGGAAGAAAGGATTGAGAAAATAATGTCCACTATGTAGCCTAGGAAAAGAATATGAAAGAGAGACACAATCATTTTCTTCTGCTTAGAAGAAAGATTCTTTTTTAAATATACCTTATTGGTGCATTGTAATTATCCATCATAATGAGGTTCAGAGTGATAGGAGCACACATGTACCATGGGCCCAGCACTTGGGGTGTTTCCCTCCAGTTCCCACCCCCCCTCCCTTACCCATACGTGTCATTGAGATTGGCATTGATAGTTTCATGCGTTTTGATTGGAATACACTATAAGAGTTCACTCTGTCTGGAGAAAAACCTGCAAGAATACATGAGTCAGAATAAAAATAGGACAGGTTTCAACTGGGTATAGAAAAGTAATCAATGACCAATGAAGGGGTAGAACACTACAGTGGGTGATCATCAAAGATGGAGCCCCATCGTTGGGGATTTTTATAATAAAGGAGGGTACAGAAGGTAAGGACAGGAGACATACATTTGAGCTTGTATGTATAACTTGAAACATGCAGATATGCAGAAATTATTGTTTCACTGATATTAATTTCTTTATTTTTACAGTAACAAGAATAATAAAGACATTGCTCAGGATTGATGAGAAAGTGCATTCGAAAGCATTTTGTACATTTAAAAATGCTATTCAGTTAAGACCTTTGAGTGCAAGCAATAGAAACTTATCATGAGTATGTTAAGCAAAAGGAAAATGTCATAAACTGATATGGGAAGCAATGAAGGAAAAATTTTAAAACCAGGATTTTATTGACTAACTCAGCCTTCTAGGTACCAAGTTTTGTTCTATTCACAGGATAAATTGCAATGAGTGAAACGTGAAAATTATATTCCAATAGGATGAAACAGATAAGTAAAATAAATAGGATAATGCATAGTATGTTAGGTGGTGATATGTGCTAGGGAGAAATACAGAACAGAAGGAAAGGGAATGCTGGAGGGTGCCGTTCAAAACAGGTGAGCAGAGAAGAAGACATGGAGGAATCAGAATAGCTTCTGGGATCTCTCACTAGAATCCCCAGAGGGCAGTCTCTTCACAATGCCACCACCAGGTAGGCTAAGTCCAATTACACCCCTCTCCTTAAGACTTCAATTCAAGGGGGAGCAAGTCTGGTTGGCTCAACTTGGTTTTCATTCAATCATATATGTGCTGTTGTCTGCCTACTTTCTGCCAGGCTTGTCCCACCCCTGTCTCAAGACTTTCCTTTCAGTTCTAATGAGTTATATCACAGATTGGGCTCAACCAAATTTTAGAC
Source organism: Glis glis (assembly GCA_004027185.1). NCBI lineage: Eukaryota > Metazoa > Chordata > Mammalia > Rodentia > Gliridae > Glis > Glis glis. Next base: position 7,674 of record PVJS01005051.1, read on the forward strand.
ATCCTGTACAACAAAATTGCCCAATGCATCTCTGTATTCCTTACTGCTTCCAGATCTTGCTTCCTTTGACATTCTTTCCCCACTTTCTACTTCTTCCCCCCAATTCTTACTCACTCTTTAGAGTCCAGTGCAATATGTCTTTCATGAATGCATCACAGTCCTCCAGTTTAGGTTCATCCTCGTCCTTGTGGAGAGCCCATAAAATGTTGTCCTTACCTCTCCCACAATAATCACTACCAACATACCTTAAGTATGTGTTTCTGTGAGTTCTTTAAGGTTACAAAATGCATCTGTTAGGTAAACAAATTGTGGATATTTAATAAATGTCTAAATATGTGAAGGTACATGTGGTTATCTCAAAGACTACCAAGGGTGTTTTGTATAAACTTTTATCTTGGGAATATATTGACTGAACTTGACATGTGTCTATAAAATATGAGTTATCCAACAGAATATAGATGATTAAGCTCATTGTCTTGTGTGTGTGTGTGTGTGTGTATGTGTGTGTGTGTGTGTGTGTGTGTGTTTGGTTGTTGTTGTTAATGTTGTTGTCTTTGTTTACTGTTGATGAGATGTTACCACTGAAAGAAATAACGTATTTTATAAGGATGTTAAATATAAAAAATTTTAAATACTCTTAAATGTGAAGTAAGTATATTTATTCATTTTAATATCTACTACATGATATCAGGATCCATGCACTTCATGTGAACTCTATACAAACTTAGATGTTCCATTTTAATTTGTTTGATATATAAACTACCATGTATTTAAATTAGCTTCAATTGTCTTTCACTATCTCACATTTTTCCCTGAAGTTATCAGAAATAAATACTAAGTCCTCATTAATCTATAATGATAAGAGTATAACATTTGAAGTCAGACATATTTCAGTGTTAATTATTCTCTGCCATCTTCAGGACAGGTGACTTGATATCTCTTTACCTTTCTCATCAACAAAATGGGAATGTAGATAGGACTTCCAACCTTAAGGGAGTGTCATAAAGGTCAAGTAGATAATGGAAAGAAGACACTCATCATGGGACTCACATGCACAAATGTGGAACAGATGAACTCACAGCACTGTTTTTGTTAATTTTATTATTAAATAATACAGTATTTGAATGCAATATTTTAATTCTGGAGAATATAATTGTTTCTTCTTAATTGTCTATTAAGCTTCTCTCAGGAAACTGTAATTGGGCTTTCCGATTTTATACTATTGGCTCTGCAGTTTATTGTACCCCTCCTCTCTCCTGGACCAGAGTAAAAGATACTTAGTATTGTTGCAGAAATTCTCAAACTTTACAATACATAATTATCCCAAAATGCTGGGTATCAGCTGCCACCTCCAGAGATGATTCAGAAGATGTGTAAGGACCAATGAATTTGCATTTTTAAACTGAATGTCAGGTGATACCCAGGCAGAAATATCACAAATTGCAAACCAATGCACTGAAGTTGGAGTATTTTTAGCATGACAAAAGCTTTCTTCTATGTGAAAGGTAACTGGTAAGGAAAATGTTATATATCTATAAAGCCTTTCTCCAGTCATAATCATTATGTTTCAGAAAGATGTGCTTTGACTTATTGTGATGAAGTTATTTAGAAATTTCTATCATGGCCCAGTTTTTAACTCTTGATGATGTATACATTGTGAGGATTCCAAACTACTCTTTTTTTGCACCAGAGTAAGCTAACTAAATTGAAGACCAGCCCTCAGTAATCATGACCTTTAGATTATATTTCCTCTAGGGCATTTTTGTTTGTCAAGGAATTTCCAAATTCAGACTTAATGATTATCATGTCAAGAATGATATTCATCTGCTCTTAATTAATGATTTATCTGTCACCCAGAAATTGTGTAAAACAAAACAAAAGCTTTAGATTAGCCACTACCATAGATGTGACTAAGTTCTCTTTTAAATTTATGATTTTGAATAGAACTTGATTAAAACAATATGTGTCAGAAATACTCTATGGCAAAATACTTGGGATAATAATATAAAATTAAAAAGAGGAAAAGGTTTAAAAGGTTTATTTGTTCACAGTTTTAGAACTGTCAGTCCATGGTTGATTGGTCCCCTTGCTTTTGGGCCTGTAGTGAAGCAGCACATCATGGTAGGAGCTCTGGTTTCCTGGAAGGAGAGACAGGATGGGACTGACCTGGGTCCTAATATACCCTTCAAGGGCAGGCCCCCAATGACCTAAAACTGCGCACCCAGCCTCACCTTTTAGAGGTTCCACCACCTCCCAATAGTGGCATGAACTAGGGCCCAGCTCTTTAACACATGGGTATTTTTAAGCCACTAAACTTTGAGACAATTTGTAACGCAATAAAAGATAACAAATACAACTTCCAAGATTGAAAAGCAACTTTGTCATCTCTAAACAAGTTCATGGTAATTTATTCTAATTACCCCAATAAGCCCTTCTTAGACAAATCAAGTTTATCTCTGCTCCCTACTTTACCTCAACGCTTTCCCCTCACAAACACTCCAATTTTAGAGCATATCATTCACATTAAAACAATTTCATGGACTTTACTTCCTGAAAGTCTTTTCTAAGAAATTTACATAATTCACGTATATGTTGCTCGTCAGCAGGCACCTTAACTTCTCTTTGGATTCTTCTGACAGATCATTCATATGGCCTAATCTCATTTTATGGCAGTTAAGTGAATATATGTATGCTTTCTGGCATTTACAAGTCACTTTTTCTTGGTAGAAAAAACCCTATGTGATTGAATTTCATATCTACTTGCTTATCTATGTGCAGGATAGGAGCCTTCATGCAGGGCTAAACATTCCAAAGAGAAAATTTGGAAGGAAAAATAAAAGAAGCAACCTCTTGTTGCTTTTTTAAAAGTGTAGTATTTTACTATAACTTAGTTTCCTTCTAAGCAAATGAAAGTTAATTTTAGTAAGCTTGCTAGTTGAAATAATTATTTTATGAAAGACATAGTAAACTAATGTATATCTTCTTTGGATAAGATACCATTTGGATTGAAAGAATTTAAATTCTCATTAAAACCAATGTAAGAATAGCCTGGTTAGTAATGCATTTTATTATCCTGAGGAGCAAACATCAATAAATATTAACTCTTCTATTTCTATTTCTTGATTAATTTTTATTTGAGGTATTATAATGTATATGTGATATTCTAGTATCTTCAGCTCTAGAATAAAATTATTCTTACTAAGTCTGTCAAAAACTAATGCCTGGTCTAAAAGCATTCAAAATTATTTTGGATAAAGTGCAAACCCCCTGTAAATGAAAATTCTCTAGAAATATTTTCAGAGAATATTTATCAAATGAAATTATAGTAGTTAAATTACTTATGTTAATATATTTTCAAACTTACTAAAATATGAGGTATGATAAAAGCTATAAATGTTCAAAATCTTTGGTTTATTTCAGCAACAATAATTAATAAATAGAGCTTTTTAAATATGCTTGTATTCTACTGATTTTATATAGTCTTCAGTGGAGAGCTTTATTTACTTGAATGTGTGTATGACATTATCAGAAACCATCAAAAACTCATGGCAAGATTAAACTTAATATAATTAATAAACAAAATGAGACATAATAGTTAATTGATATTTTAAAATATTCAAATTTTCTAAAACATGACATATAATAAGCTATACATTTTCAAAATCTAAATCATGCACCAGACTCAGGAAAAATAGTAAAATATGAGAACTGGACCTTGTCAGCAAAGACTAGTCTATTGGGTTGAATTAGGTTCAATTCTATCTTTTAAACATTACACAACAGCATCAACTAAAAGGGAGGTTAATTTCCCTCCCACATAAAAGAAACAACCTTCCATGTCCAGCTGCAAGGTGGGCTGGCACAGCCCTGTGAATTGTGCCTCTACCTGGACAAGTCTTCACTTCTCCCCTGCTCTCTCCATCTGGTTACCCTCTCTTTAACCGTCAAACCTCTAATTGGAAGTATTTTCTCAAAATCGCTATGGTAGATGCTACTGCTTGCCTTCAAACATCCATTATTTTCTTCTTTATTAAAGGCCTCTCATTCTTAATTAGGCACATGTCTCATGGCTAAACCAGCCTTCCTTGCAACTAGGTATAGCTATATGACTAAGTGCTCATCCACAAATGGAAGAGGACGGGTTAGGTAAAGCTAAAAGGATACTCTAAATGGGATGGAAAACACCTGTGTGCTCTCTCTCTCACACACACACACACACACACACACACACACACACACACTCTCTCTCTCTCTCTCTCTCTCTCTCTCTCTCTTGCCTTCTTCTTGCTAGGGAGAATGCAGATGTGACTGCTGGAGCTAGCTGGCAGAAACAAAAGAGAAGTGTGGGCCTTTGTTAGTTTGGAGCTTCCATACATAGCCACAATACTACCTCTCTGCAGTGGTCTTTTATATGAGACAGCAGTAAACTCTCTTGCTTTTGTCACTCTTACTTTGTAGTGCATTTTATATACAACTAAACTGTGTCCTAACAGACACACACACACACACACACAGTTGTGTGTGTTTTCATTGTCATGATACCTGTCATGGTGCTGGTCACAAACTAAATGTTTCATAAATATATGGCCAATAAGAAATGATCACAAGGTCAATATGTATGGGCTGAGACTTATAAGCCTAAGTGGATTTAAATTTCTCATGAAATTCTTTGACTAAAGTTACTTCCCAGGCCCACTGTTGCACTAGTTGGCTGTCCTGCTGTGGCCATGGCTTTGTAACCTCTGCTTTGTAACAGACCTGCTTGGTAAGAGGAGTGGTGTAAGGAATATTCTTGTGGTTAGATGATGAACTCCACTCTCTATAGTTTCCAGAAACCTTAATAGCACTTATCTTCACTTCCAAGAACTATTTCCATTGTGGAAAATGCAATATTGAAAAATAATTATTAAGTTGATGTTCATAAATTTGGAGTAATATAGAAATTTAATAACCAGATGATTTAAAAATTAATGGCCTCACAAATGCTGATTTTTTCATTTTAAAGTAAGGACAACCTTTAGAAATAATTGTTCTTCAGTCTCCTACATAATTTTAGTGTATGTGTGTGTGTGTGTGTGTGTGTGTGTGTGCTATTTTGCTTCATTTATAGTATTCTGCCAACTTTTAGGACCAAAAAATATATATCAAGTTATTTAGCATTCAAATTAGTTTTAAAACAATTCCACAAAAAGAGGAAGAAACATTATAATACTTTCAGTTATATGTACATAGCCTTTGATAACACAAATTTTGTCCTCTGCTAAGAACAGTGTGAACTACAAATCATCAAATAAATTAGGACTTAATTTCTATAAATGAGTATGTGTCTCATGGAATGCAAACTCTGTCAGGGGAATGGAAACTTTTTCCAAGAAAAACAAGACATCTATAGGGATGCGTTGCAGCTGGGTGTGGTGGTGCACGCTTGTAATCCCAGTACTTTGGGAGGCGGAGATGGGAGGATCCGGGGTTCGCGGCCAGCCTCAGCTCTCTCTCTCTCTCCTTGTGAGACCCGGTTTCAAAATAAAGTATAAAAAATAGGGCTGGGGGTGTAGCATGGAGGTAGAATGCCCCTGGGTTCAATCCCCAGTACCGCAAAAAAAAAAAAAAAGGGATGCGTTGGTGACTGCAGGTAGAAATTTGTTTGAACATATTTTGTTCATAAGAACTGGAAAGTAAAGGGTATTTGGGGATGATTTTATCAATGAAAGGGTGGTTGGCGGATTGTGCAACTTACTGCATTCATTAAGTCTTAATAGAAGGATGTGATCCTTTTTGCCTAAGTATATAAATACAGTTGCATAGAAAAAAGGATTTCCTTTTCTAATTCTGACCATTTTCTATTTAATAGGATTTTTGTAAACTTCATTATTATAAAGAATCTGAAAACTGATGGGTTTTCTAAAAAAAAACAGAACAGAGTTATAATGATTCATGTAGTTTTAGTCTTAAGTGTGATCTAATTCTTTTAAAATAATCTTTTGCTGTTAAAATAATCTTATATTATCCAGAATTTCCCATTAGTTCCCTGATTATAATAAAAATCTATTAGCAAGTAATGCAAAAGCAGATGGTAAGGTGTGGCATGCAACCTTCTGGCTGTATAGAAGTAGATGATAAAAAAGAAAATGTGAAAGTTATTTTCCCTGGGTATCTACAGAAAAATGGATATGCATCCAATGATAATTGTTTTGTATTGTGATATTAGAAAATACGACATGAAATGTGCTATTGAGTACCATCTGTCTAGTTGCAAGCCAAATCATGACCACAAATCTGACATATTAGGTAAAACTCTAGTAAGAGAGTGAAAGTCAGTGACACAATTCCTACTGGGAATACTTCCAGTCTAGTCCACTTTATAGATTGGAATTTTTATTTCCTCAGTGAAGATCTAAAGCTGCCTTTAAGTTAGAAAGATTGACCGGGGTAGGATCTGGGGTCAGTGAAAGCTTCTTTAACAACAATAAATATTTCAAAAGTAATTAAATGTAGTTAAGGACTATAATTAATTGCTATTTCACAGGGGCATTTTAATTAGCAAATTTGAAGCACTTGGCATGAGTGAATGAAATGCTGCTGCCCTTTTCCTTTATTTGTGAAGAGGCTCATTACCTTCAACTGCGTCAAGTGAAGGAAGACTTCATGATTGTGGTGGTGAAAGCCAGGCAGTTTCAGACTCTCCCCATGAAAGCAGAGACATCAGCGTGGGGGTTCAGGCTTACCAGAAAGAACCCAGAAGTAGACAGGCTGTGGAAGCCGGGGTGTGGCTCCGCAGCTTCCTCTTTGAGGATGGATTCTTGCTAATGCCAAGTGTGGTTTGAGAAGCAGAAGACTGGGTGCCTGTAAACATTTTTTAAACAGACATGCATATATTGTTAGCACTCCAGAATGATTATATAAGCTCTGCATGTAAAACACTTTTGTGTTGTTATTAGCAATAAGCTGGCTATTTTCTCACCACAGCAGAGAACGTAAATGGCGGTTGTGCATGAAAGAGGCAGGGCAGGATGTGCTACTACTTTGGGGAGTTGCTGCTGCTCAGAAATGCCTGTGGCTTGTTCTAATACTTTGGGAACTTACAGCACGTACACATGAGCTGTTTCTTCCCACCAGTCCACAATACCATCTGAAAATCTGGAGAGAGCTATATTTGACATTTGGGGCATGTCATTTAATTAAACATATTATTAGCTTAATTAGTTAACTAATTAAATAAAGTTATTGTTATCTTCGTTTGATACCAATCAAGCTTCTTCTTTTGATACCCCATTTGATACCAATGGGGACTACAATTAGTCCCCATTATGTATGGCATAAATTTAGGGCATGAGTTTGTATTGATTCCCCTTTACACATATATGACATGTTAATAATTTACTCTGGTTATTTAACAAAAAATAAATAAATAAACTTCCACAGAAAATCAATTTTATCAGGCATTTTCTTTTTTACATGGTTAGAAGTATAAGAAAAGAGAACCCTTATTTGATTCTGTTTTATAAATTGACACCGAGTTCTTTTGTACAGTCCTATAAATTTTAACATATGTATAGATTCATGGAATTGCCTCCACAATCCATTTACAAAGCAGTTCACTAAGCAAATAAATATTTAGTGTGTCATATGATGACAAGTGATATGGAGGAAAACAATGGAGACCAGAAGGCCAGAATAAAAGGAGGAGGTTGCTATTTAAACAACAACGAGGTCAAGTGGATTGTGTGTCTGGGTGCAGGGGGAGGGGAGAAGGAGAGCGCTCTAGACAGAAGGAGAAGCAAATATAAACCTCTTGGAGTAGAAGATTACTTGATGTGTCCTCACAAAGCAAGGAGACCAGTGTGGCTGCATCAGAGTCATCAGAGAAAACCGAAGCTCCATATCTGGCATGTTCTCAGGGGCACCCTAAAACAGATCCTCCCCTTAGATTTCCTGGATATCAGACTGCGTAATCCAGGACTGGACTTACCACTTTTATCCAGGTAACAGAATTAAATAACATTTTATCTGGAATGCCACTTTTATCTATGAAAGAAGTGAATGGATCATGTTAAATTTTTCTTCTGCAAACTTCTTAATACCTATAATTTATCAACAAACATTTTTTTCTTGGCACCTTTGATAGAATTGTTCTAGTTCCAGAAAAATGGTGAGAAACAGTTATATTTGGGATAAATGAATGAATAAATTGTTAAATAAATATAATTTTTACAAGATTATATACTATAAGGAATAAAGATATTTATACTATAAAGTTTATTATATATATGAATATATATACACATATACATAGAGTGTGTGTGTGCATTGTGTTCTGTCCTAAACAGTTTATTCTCACAAATTAGCTTGATCTTTATAATAATCCAGTGTGGTAAGTAGTATAATTAACCTCTTTTCAACTGAGTAACTTGCTTAAAGTTACACAGCTAGTAAGCAGAGAGCTGGGATTTCAAGCCACATGGTCTGCTTCCACGGCATGAACCAATATAATAGACTTCCTCATGTAAGCTGTGCTGCTATGTTGCTGGCATCAAGGTGAATCAAGGTAATGGGGAGAAAGAGTTAATAGTATAGATGAATATTTTTCTTCTAAAATTATGCCTTTATGTATTTTCTAAGTTACTGGAATTTTTTCCTTCTTTTCAACCCCAATTCCCAATTCAGTGCTCAGAGTGTAGTTCAGAAATGTTAAAAGCAGTAACTCATCGCCACATGAAACTCCAAATCCAGAGTAATTTGGAAAAATGCTCTACAGATCTTTACCCAAGGGATTTTCAATCCTGGAATCATCACATAGGCATGCTCTAATTAGGTTCTGTAAATGCTGGTATTATAGACAGTTTGTGTAATCATAGTGTATCATAGCAGAGTAAAGTGGGAAATTTTTTTCAATATAAAAATAGTTCTCTGTGTTGCATAGAAGGAATGTTCTAGAATAAAAAATATTTTTACTAAGAAATGCAGTGTAAACTTGGCCATGTAAAAGAAAACACTTTGTAAATCCTGATTTGTAGAACATTCAAAATTTTAGAAGAATATAAATAAGGGAACTTGCCTTTAGTGGATTTCAAATTGGCTTTTTATGATGGGATGGTAACTCCTGGTAGACATGGAGCTATTTTTATAATCCATGTTGCAATTACTAAATTGCAATTAAGATATAAATTTATACCTATAAATTACATTAGTAGCTACAAAATTTTTCAGATGAGACAAAATTTTCTCCCATTTAATAAACATTGTATAGTTGATTAATGTTAAAGAATGCATCAATTTTTGAAAAGAAGGTAGCATAAAAGACATACAATAGACTTTTCTAGTAAGTCATGTATATTGTACTTGTCAAAAATAGTAGATCTTATTGCTCATAACCAACTTCCATCACCCCGCCCAAACACATTTCATGATTTGGCAACACAGTAGTTGTTCTCTAAATTTAAGTTGGCAATAAGTGAAGGGGAAAAAAACAAACTTAGTATGAATTTTGCAATGAATAACTGGAGCCTATGAATTTTTGAGAAAAAATTATTAGCATTTAAGGAAAACATTCAAATCAATATTAAATGCAATTGAGTAGTTAAAAAATAATATCTCTTATCCCATTTTTACTGAGTTTAGGCAAAACAATCCTATCCTTTTGTTAGGTTATTTTTGGTTCCTGGAGCTAATCTATGATGTAATAATATGGAAAGTCCTCATATATTTGAGAATAGAAAGTAGTGATATGTGGCTGGTATAGGTCAGGGAGTAAAAAAGGAGGAGGAAAAGAGAAAATATTTGCTTTGCTGGGTTTTAAAATAATTTGAGATAATTGAGTAACTTGGGTCTAGATTTAGATACTTGGAAAAAGAGGTGATAGACATGGCTCATTCTCCCAAGCATTAAAATTGTATTTAAAATTCAGATTGTCTGGATTCAAATTCCCTCACTACCTATTAACAGCTATATAACCTGTGAGTTGACATAACCACTTTTTTTTTTTTTTGCGGTACCGGGGATTGAACGCAGGGGTATTCTACCTCCGTGCTACGCCCCCGGCCCTATTTTTTATACTTTATTTTGAAACCGGGTCTCACGAAGTTGCAGAGGGCCTCACTAAGGAGAGCGAGAGAGAGAGAGAGAGAGAGAGAGAGAGAGAGAGAGAGACGGAGAGAGAGAGCTGAGACTGGCCGCGAACCCGGATCCTCCGGTTTCCACCTCCCAAAGTACTGGGATTACAAGCGTGCGCCACCACGCCCGGCTTGACATAACCACTTCTAATCTACCTATTAAAAAATCGGTAAAAAACAACAATGATAGTGACCATTTCATTTTTTTTTGTTGCTGTTGCTCTCTTTTCTTTTTTATCCTTTTCCTCTTTTTTTTTAATTGATGCATTGTAATCATACATATTGATGAAGTTCAGGGTGCTAGAGGCATACATGCACACAGCACTCATTTAGCCCTCCCCCAGAGCCTGCCCTATTCCCTCCCTCTCCCCTCCTTCCTGTGCTCAGCACAGTGATTGACTTTGATAAATTTGTGAATGTACATCATGTCCATTGAGGTGTTTCCCTCTTCCCCCTTTCCATCTCCCTCAGTTAGGTCCCCTTCTTTACTCAATAAGGTTTCTCCTCCTCTGTCGGAAGTCCCTCCTATGTCCCATTTTCTCCCTAGCTTCTGCATATTAGGGAGAACATCCAACTTTTCACTTTTTGGGACTGAATAACCTCACTTAGCATAATATTCTCCAGTTTCATCCATTTCCTTGCAAATGACATAATTTTGTTCTTCTTTATGGCTGAGTAAAATTCCATTCTGTATATATCCCATAGTTTTATAATCTATTCATCTGTTGATGGACATCTCGGCTGGTTCCATAGTTTGACAATTGTGAATTGTGCAGCTATAAACATATATATATATGCATGCATTAGTCTGGTAGTTTGGTTTCCATTCTTTTGGATAGATACCTAGAAGTGGTATTGCTGATCATATAGTAGGTTCATTCTCAGTCTTCTGAGGATCCTCCACAGTTTTCCAAAGTGGTTGCACTAATCTGCAATCCCACCAACAATGTATTAGAGTTCCTACTTCTCCACATTCTCGCCAGCATTTGTTGTTTTTTGTGTTTTTAATGATTGACATTCTAATTGCGGTTAGATGAAATCTCAGGGAAATTTTGATTTGCATCTCTGATTGCTAGTGATGTTGATCATTTTTTCATACATTTATTGGCCATTTGTATTTTTCTTCTTTTGTGAAGTATCTACTTAGTTCACTTGCCCATTTTTTATTGGGTTATTTGTTTTTTTGGTAGTGAGTTCCTTGAGCTCTCTTTATATTCTAGATATTAGTCCTCTATCAGAGGAGTAGCTGGCAAAAAGCTTCTCCCATTCTCTCAGCTCTCTCTTGAGGTTCTTGATAGTTTCCTTTGTTGCACAGAAGCTCCTCAGTTTAATGCAATCCCACATATTGATCCTCATTTTAATTTCTTGTGCCTTTGGGGTATTGTTGAGGAAGTTTTTACCTGTGCATATGTGTTGGAGTGTTGGTCCTATGCCCTCTGCAAGTAGCTGCAAGGTTTCTATTCTAATTTCCAGGTCTTTGATCTATCTTGAAAACATACACTGAAATAAAGATAGCCTCTTCAACAAACTGGTTATCCATATGCAGAAAAATAAAAATAAACCCCACTTTCTCATCCTGTACTTCATATTTTTGTATATTTAAAAAGTGCCATATGTAAAGCTCTTTGTACAATTCATTTTTTTGTGGTACTTATACTCATTAATTGCCAGTAAATGGAAACTTTTTGCATTATCATTTAATTCCTATCTACTTCTACAATGAGAATGTTCCAAACCTGTTTGATAAACTAGTTTGTTTATTTGAAGTTAAATTTAAAATATAGGAAACAGTATTCCATGTAAATCTGATGCTGTTGATATAAATTTTTGAATAAATATATTTTTGAAAGTTTGCAGCTGTGTGCAGTGGCACATATGGTAACTTAGCAAGATACTGTTTCACAATAAAAATTAAAATAGGGCTAGGAGTGTAGCTCAGTAGTAGAATGCCACTGGGATCAATTCCCAATACCCTACACACACACACACACACACACACACACACACACACAAATTGCATGTATACCCTACAAGATATTACAACCATTATTTTCCCCTAAATGGTAAAGATTAGGTGATTTTACATATTGCAAAAATATTAAAGGCTGTTTTGTCAGGGTAGTAGGTTTTTAAGTGTTTTTATCTTGTTTTTGCTTATTTGCACATTGAAATTGTTCTAGAATAAATGTACATTACTTTTATATAACATAAAAGTTATTAATATAATTCTCATATTTTAATTTCTCACTTACATAACAGAACCAACATGGTACAAAGTTCTTACAAATTGTGGATATCTAATGCTAGGTATTTATCTGATCCTGTATTTCTTAAAGATAAAAGAAACCAAAAACTGTATTATCCACCATGCATTCCTTTGTTCTATATAAAATTATTGTGAGCTTGGCATTTGACTCAAAGGAATATGAAATACTGAAGCATAAAAATACTGAAGCATGATATAATTTAAACAATATTACCATGTTGGTAAATTTTCAGCAACATAATTTTTAAAAGCATGATTAAAAATGAATCCAGAATTTTCTTTGGGATTTTACTATGCTGGTGTGATTAATTGAATTGTTGGTCAAGTAACAGAACTCAGTCCTCAACCTCCTCTTTACCCTGGAGGTCAGAAGGTTAGATGGATATCACATGTGGTTCTTTTTTTTTTTTTTTTTGAGGTACCAGGGATTGAACCCAGGGCCATTCTACCTCCACGCTACACCCCCGGCCCTATTTTTTATACTTTATTTTGAAACCGGGCCTCACTAAGTAGCTGAGGCTGGCCGCGAACCCGGATCCTCCAGTCTCCGCCTCCCAAAGTACTGGGATTGCAAGCGTGCGCCACCACGCCCGGCTACATGAGGTTCTTTTTGGCATGGTCAGCTCCTGTACCGAAACTCCCTAAAGGTCATCCCCGAGTCTCTTTGCTAGCATCAACTCAGGTGCAGTACCAGAGGCCCACCTACTCATCAGTGGGACAATTTCAAGGGCTAAGAGAATTCCTGCTAGTAACCCAGGACAAAATTGAATAAATTACTTATTATACAACAGATCCATATTTTAGAAATTGGGTTATTGTATTTTAACAAGATTCAATACTCTTATGAAACAAACTTATACCATCAAAAACATTGCAAACAGTACACATTTGTGTACATTTGAGTACTAGTATATGAAAAAGAATATGTATTAAGTGGAATGACATTATTTGCACCTGTATCTTATGTTAATTTAACTGTACATGTTTTGCAACAACCAAAAGATAGGAAAGACACATTAACCATTTAAAAATTACAGACGATTTCAGACAATGAGTATGTCACCCCAAGCGGATGTCAGAAGGGAGACCTGAACAATTTCTGAAGTTTCCCATGTCTCATGATGTGAGCACTTCCTAATGCTGAACTTACTCCTAATCATTGAAGCCACTTTTCATACACTGAAGAGCATACCTGGTACTTTTTATACAACACAGCCCTGTGGCAGAACATGTCACATATATGTTGTTCTCACCTGATAGAAGCACTGTGTTCTAATTCAAGAGGAGTGCTGCCTGGCGTAGACTTAATGGGACTTAGTACTTGAGCACCAGTGTGATTCCTCCCTGAGGAATTGTCCAGAATAGTTTTAAACAAATTGGTTTTTGCTTTATGAGCTGACTTGCAAACCTAACCCTCCCCAGAGAGATGTGATTCCCCTGTAAACGTATATGTGACAGGTTTGAGGACATCAAATTCTGGTCTGCCTTTGGCAAGCAGTTCTTTCAAAGGGAAGTGAATGGTTGTAGATTTGCCCTAAAATTAAGTGATCAGATGACAGAGGAAGTGTGTGTAGCATTACTCATGACATTTTGAGGAGCACAACTTATAATTTTTATAAGATATGAAAGCTGTTTCTAGGAACCTGGTTTCCTTATTCTTACACATTAGGGCAACACAATGTTAATTATGTTAACTAATATCCATCTAGGATTTCTAGGAGTTTATTTATTTATTTATTTATTTATTTGGTGCTGGGGATTGAACCCAGGGGAGTTCTACCTCTGAGCTACACCCCCAGCCCTATTTTAATTTTAGTTTGAAACAGAGTCTCACTGGGTTGCTGAGAGTCTCACTAAGTTATTGAGGCTGTCCTCGAACCTGCGATCCTCCTGTCTCAGCCTCCCAAGTACTTGGATTACAAGCATGCACCACCACACCCGGCTCTATGAGTTTAATACTTTTCTTAGGAGTTGGGCTATTATTTTATAATTGGAGTAAATGAAGGAATGGGAAAACACATATATTACCCATTAAAATATTTTTCTTTGGGCAGTTGTATATACTTTCAGAATGAGTTTTGCAATTCACTGTATAAGCTCATGATTTTGCTCAATTTGCATGTTTGTGGAAAATTCTCTTAGGGCAGAGGACCCTGATTCTAATTCAGGTATCACCCTAAGAATCTGTGTGGTTTGGAGCTGGTATCTTCCAGAGCATCAATTTCTTCATTGTAAAATATGAGTTTAGAATCAATGTTCTGAAGATACCTTTGGCTTTCAAAGTATATAGTTCTGGGGCTGCAGGTGTAACTCAGTGGTAGAGCACTTGCCTAGCATGTACAAGGACCTGGATTGAATTCCCAGTGCAACCAAAAATGTTTATAGTTTTTTAAGTTTTCTAATTTCAAATATACTGCCTTTGAAGTGCTACTTGAATGACTAATTTCATGAGTATTCAATGAAGATTAATGATTTCTTCCATTTACAATGTTAATCAGATAAAAATAGCATTCAAAATAATTGTTTTTGTACCTATTTTACAAAATAAGTAATGTTTTGTCATTTACACAGAAATCTCTAGAAGTCATTTTTATTTGTTCCCATTGAAAGAAAGAGATTTATGAAGAATATGTTTTGTTGATTTTATATAGTTGGATGGAGACAATGATTTGTATTAAAGGTTTTCAAAATGAGCCCTCTTTGATAACATATTGCAATGCAATTGCCTGTTACATCATTTATCACATTTTATTATAATTCTTTGTGTCTTCAATTATTCCTCTTCCACTCCTTCCCCCAATTCACATAGTTCAAATGGTGACCACCTTAGCTAAGCTTGCCAATTCTAGGAGATTTTAGGAGAAACAGGAACAGACGGAACTATGTACTAGGACACATAACATCTGGGAGCTGTATGAATTCCCAGTTTTTATCAGGGAGCATAAAGAAAGATAGAAAATATAACTACAGAGACAGAAAAGAACCAGAAAGATTAACAGCAGTGCAGATCAGAGGTCGGGTAACATTCAAGTACTTTGTCTTTTCTTTTTTCCCCCTGATACCCAGTTTTACTCCTATCTTTGAGCTTTGTGCAAACCTGTGATTATCTTACCAAACTGTGCTCTCCTTTCCCAGAATTCCATGTGAAGTCTTCTGATATCCACCTCAAAGAAACAGTGCAGACATGATATTTGATGCCATCTGTAAAAAATGATTAATATTTCTTCAGTGCTCAATAAATACAAATTCTCCCTTTGATGAAGTACATAAATATCTGAATACAGAAATTTTGACTTGACATTACCCAACCCATGCACCAAATGCATGATATTTCATAACATGTTTCATAATAAATGTTTTTTTTTAAAGTGGAGAATCTTTGAAAAATCAGTGGCTTTTAAGTAGGAAATAAGAGTTGGTGGCTTGCATCTGTTACTAATTTCATCAGAACACTATGCTGAAAATTAAGAAAAAGTGATTTGTGAAACTGCCTTCATCAGCACTCTGAGAATATGCAATTTATTCATCAAGGGAAGACCAGTCTTCAGTCTGCATAGGTTTAGGAGCCCCTGGAGTACCTTGGGCCATGCCTCCACACACCACCGGAAGTCATATCTCTCCTATGGCCACCTCATACCACAAGGAAACTACCTACAAAGTTTTTCTAAAATATTTCTTTAATTATATATTTGTGAAATCATCAATGGTGTCATTTTCATTTTCAAATACAATGTACCATTTTGGGGGGCAATTTGTATGCTCTAGGGTATTTGTTAATTTGGCAATTCTTAGAATGTTCAGAATGCACACCTCCTAATTATGGGGTATCTACTCAACAACAAATTACTATCAGTTCTTATCTTTGGATTGTAGCAGTTGGGATGATTTTTGTTTGCATTATCTTTTCCACCTTTTGCTGCATACAACCCATTGTGCCTAAAACTGATCTTTTAGAAACTGCCAAGATTGTCTACCTGCAAAGCAAAACTGGAACTTTCATACTCCTCAAATTAAGACACTCAATGGTGGCCGCCAAGTTTAGCAAAAGAAGACTGTTGTTTTACACTATTTGTAAATAGTGTGAAAGGCCCTAGAGGCTGGCTCCTGAGGACAACATTGGCATCATTTCTTATACAGTCTTCCTGGCACTTTATGTTCAGCTAGTTCCCTTACACACCAAAGCCTGTTTCTTATAGCTGTGCTTTTGCTGAATCTATCCCACCTTTGCCAAGATAACTCTACTTAACCTTTATCTCTCATTGGGATGTTCCCTCTTTATCCATTCATCCAAGGATTTTTAACTGAATAGCTGCTAACTCTGTGAGAAAAAGTAAAAACAGTGTCTTAAAGCGTCCTGCAAATGGAGAACTAAATACGCATCAAATAAACAAAGAAATATAAATGCATATATTATTTTTTCAAATGTTTTCAAAGAACAATATTATGAAACATATTATCAAATATCACTCTTTGGTGCATGGTGAGGACTATGAAGGAAAGGAATGAGGTTCAGGGAAAACTTCCCTGAGGAAGTGGTTATCCAGTTAGGAACTCACAGTTAGCATTAGCCAGTGCAAAGGGAGGACAGAATGAAATGGTGGCTAGATAAACCCATTGGACCAGAGATTTTCTAACACACCAACAAACTGAGTTCAGCATTTTTCTTGGCACACTCATGTTATCATATGCACATCCCCATCTCTACACTGTTGCATTGGTTTATTATTTCTATTTGTCCTACCTGAGAGACTGTAAATTTTTGAAGCATGAACTGTGTCTAATTCTTATTCTGTCATAGCTGCCTGTCATAGAGAAGGCCCCCAAACTATTTTTAATTAATTGCTGTATCCTAATGGAAATGTTATGCATCAAACTAGTAAGATGAAGTGAGCAGCATTTCCATATGGGGAAAGCGGAAGGTAGGACACAGCATATCCTGTTCAGGCATTTTGCTTGTGCCACCTCAAGGGAAAGATGTCCATTTTTTGTCTATTTTTCTTCCTATGGAAGAAATATCTGCTGTTATCTTAAATGAACAATGGGAATAATGTTGGGATGTTATTATACTTTTAATGCAGTGGAGTAAGAAATCCATTGCATTCAAATAGTACGTGTTTGTGTGCGCACGCTATTTGTTTTCATTTAGGAAAAGAGTTCATTTATTTAAAAGTTATGCAGAAGGTATTTTGCATAATAGGTGGCTTAATGGTGTTTGTTTTTCCCTGATCAGAGGTTTCAATAGGTTAAACATATATGCTATTTTCAGATAGGGCTATTATTTAAAAACTTCTACCTCTAAGCTTGTGCTTTCACTGAGAATTCATTCCCCTAATAATGGAATTAAGGCACCTCCACTACCACTGATCTTAGACTTCGGTCTCAATGATACCAAGCATGACCTCTTTCTCCTATCCCTTCTTCTTGTTTATAAATCTGTTACACGATGTTGAAAATAATAAATTATTGAACACATTTTAGCTCAATTAAAATATTTAGAGATATGTTTAAGATCTGACAACTTCTAAAGAAGCCTGTTGCGAGAGAGAACTCAGTTTTTGCCTGATACATAATAGACTTATTGAATTTTAATTCAGTTTTTTTTTTTTTTTTGGCGGTACCGGGGATTGAACACAGGGGCGTTCTAATTCCGCGCTATACCCCCGGCCCTATTTTTTTATACTTTTATTTTGAAACCGAGTCTCACAAAATTGCAGAGGGTCTCACTAAGTAGAGAGAGAGAGAGAGAGACACGGAGAGAGAGAGAGAGAGAGAGAGAGAGAGAGAGAGAGCGCGCTGAGGCTGGCCAGGAACCTGAATCCTCTGGTCTCCGCCTCCCAAAGTACTGGGATTACAAGTGTGCACCACCACGCCCGGCCTCTTAATCCAGTTTTTTTAAGAGAGAATTCACCTGATAAATCTACCAGTTCTTTTCAAAACACATATGACACTTTCCTAATATTTTTATAAGAACAATCAAATGGCAAGGTCATATAAGTACTTGTTACTAATGTTGTATAATTATATACTAATTTTTGCTTGTACATTTAGATCCAATGTTAAGTCATGATTTTCTCTTCCTCTCTTGTTCTGCCTCTCTCTGTCTACACACACACATACACACACGCACGCACACACACACACACACACACACACACACGAGTTTTGCTTTTAAAAATAGATGCCCGTATGTTTTATATTTTAGACATCTTTACCACACTGTCTCTAGTTTCTGTACCATTTCAACCATATTTTATATATCTTGCATTACAGTCTCTGTTGCCTGTATTACTGGAATCACAGGTTTAAGTCAATTAATGTCATTTAAAAAGACACAAAAAAGAAGGCTTATAGCTCTTCAGCATCTGTTAGTACAAAGTGTAATAACGTGTTATATTTTTGATAGATATGTTCACATGGGTCAATATACAAATTAGCATTTGAACTTTTTATTCAGGCCAAGTGAGTCTACTGTGATAGGATGCTAATTTATTTGAGCAGATGTATGTCAACATCATTCTGTGGTTGAGTGGGGTGGGAAATCAGCCAGGATGCTGCAAAATAACTAAATGTCATGTAAAAAGCACTGGGTAAAAAAGATAAATGAAATGAAAAATTATTTAATAAATAACTTGACTTTTCAATTTTAACAAAGTTTATGGCATCTTACCAATATGTAGAGTTGGCTTTCTTTGATGTGTTTGCCAAGTTTTTGATACAGTAGCAAATGAAGTCATTCTTAAATATAGAATGGCCAATCCCTAAGAAAATGAGTATTCTCATAGTACCTTGGGTATAATTTTTAATATATTTCTAGAATCCCTTTAGGTTGAAGCCATAATTTTGATTATACAACATGAAAACATTAACATAACTTTGGAATAAAAAGTATGAAATATGGTTCTTCTGAAGGACCTATAACACACAACTCTTTGGAATTACTACCTTAAGTCATCCTTTTTTGTCCTCTGACAGCCCTACCACCTAAAGTATGTGCACACACATACACACAGTCACCACCACATTCACAATTCTTCTTAACAAGGAGCACAAGGCTCTTTACCATCCTTGTTTTTGAAATGTTACATGTTGTTACCCACGGTCTTTGTCAGTTGCACTACCCTGAAGCACTTCTTGACTCCTTCAGAGAAATGAAGGATGGCATTTCCTCTGTTTTAAAATTGTTTCAACCATTGCATCAAGTATATCATTTTCCAAAGGTTCAAAGATTTCTGAATTTTCAGGACTATTAACTCTGCGTTGAATTTAAGAAAAGAGAATAAGCTAGCCAAATAGCCCTACATTGTATTTCAAGAAGTTTAAAAACAACTTTCATGCTTTTTCTAGTACAGAAGGGACTATATTTTGGCCTTTCCAATGTACAACACAGTCCTCTGGAAATGGCACTAACAGCAATGTGTGATAGAGAATAGAAGCACATGAATATTTACAACATGTATTATACTGTGTATTTCCCCAGTACACTCCAGCTAGACTGTAAATAGTAATCCATTTTTCCATAGCTCTGCCCACACTTGCCATTGCAGGACCACAAATACTTAGCACAGGGCCACATCTTCAAGTATTTTACAAATAGACAGAGATGTCATAGGATTCCTCCTAAACAAATCTTTTGAAATACTGTTACCATCTTCTACTATCCTAACTTCTCTGATCACTGTGGGATGGGCCTTGTCTCCACTACTACCATATTCCAGTATGCCAAGTGGTACAGTTATCAATAATTTATATGTCTGTTTCTTTTTTTATTTTGTTAACTATTCTCAGTGATCCTATAACAAATTATAATTTATATGAAAACATATTTGCCTTAGGATAAAGAAATATAGATCATAGTAACTATTCATTAATCCTCTGTTCATTCTAGGTACCAGTCTAAGGTCCAGCCTCCATAATTTGAGAAGTAAAGAGAAAATTAGAATATTTTTATATTTTAATTTTGTATTTCAATTTAGTCTCCAGAAGAATTAGGCATTATACAATATTATTTATATATAATTCAAAATGAGTTATTTATATCTCCTTTGAAAAATAAGCTGCAAACAAGATTTACTTGATAAGCCTGATAGAATCTCATCTTTTTAGGCTGATTTGACTATAAATGGGATATATTTAGTATACGAGATAATTACTCAAAAAACTATTTAAACATTACTATTCTTACTGTAATGTCAGGTTTCAGATAGGATCAATCAGTTCTAGAGTGAAACCCCCATGTGCCACCCTATGGCTGTGTTTTTTTAGACGTTCTTTAATTCTTTTTAGAAGTTCTTTAGCTTTTTTTAAAACAAAACTGAGTTAAATTCTCTTTCTCTTCATTTTATGGTATATATGTATGTATGTATATATGTATATATATGTGTATATGTATATATGTATATATGTATATATGTATGATCTATGTGTATGTATATACTATAAATACAATATTTTCTTATAGTTTTTAAAATACAGTGTGGATTTTAAATTAAAGGTTATTTATTCACATGATATGTCAATAGTATCAATAGAATGTGGAATATTTTCATTATAATCTTGAAATTTTCAAATACAGATAGATAAATGTATGTGTGTTAGATATCTAAATAAATACATTTTTCTTTCCAATAAAACCAATTATTGTATTATTCTTTACAATTAAATATTGGGATATTATACTTCTAGATATTAATAACTTGAAAATTTAATTATGACCATTAATAAAACAAAGTATTGGCTTAAAGGAGTTAAGCCATTAACAATGGCTGCCATGAAATTTGACTGAGGCACAATTCCATATTCCTATCTTTCAGGTTTTAGAGAGCAAAAGTAGAACAGCTGTGTATCACCTGTTGGATAACAGGAAAGTTAAACAAGACATACATTATATTTTGATCCTATTAGCTACATAAAATTTTTAAAGTATACATGAAATATTTTAACATATTTTGAAGAGTATCACTAAAATGTTTAATCTCTGATGAAGAAAAAATATATTGGGCATCACACCACATTATATTGAACAAATACATAAAATTTGAAGAAAATTATGGTATAATTTTAAAATTATACCTAGGACTACCAATTCCTAAACACATGATTTGTAACTAGAAATCCACTATTTCTTCAAGGAGATTAATTCCTGTTTCTAACAATTGATTTGATTCTTGGTAAACATAATACTTAGTCTCAACAGGGTATAGTGCATTTATAAGTTGTCCATAGTAACATTCCCAAAAGTTAGGCCATGACATTCCCTTAAAAACCTTTCCTGAGTCTCATATGTATTAGAGATATAATTTATGATTGGAGAGTTAAGTACATTTTAGAATAAGCATTAATTCTTTTAATACATTAGTACTTTTAAGAAAAGTATGCATTTAGTGAGCTAAATGCCATTTAATTTGAGAAGGCTCGTTATCATCTGAAAGTATTCAACTCTGAGTAATGGCCTATGCTAGTATATTTTCATGAATTAGCTTAAATCACAGAGAAAGGAAATTATTATACCTATTCACCTGTGCGAAGACTAGCTTTAATGATAAAAGGTGGTAATTGCTGAAATGATGCTGCTTTCGAGATCAATTGATAGTCTTCAGGATGAGATCTTTGAATAAGAAGCCATTCACTCTAACAATTAAGGCTGGCCATTTTAACATCCTTTTCCACCTTGGTCAAGAAAAAAAAATAGGCAGGTATGCTAACTTAAAGGAATTCAATGTTTTATGCCTGTAGCAGAAAGAATCTTAAATATTCCTTTTGGTTGGAGATTTGGAGATTTAGAGTGTCTGTACTATGCAAGAAACTATAGTGATCTAGGGCTATAATGATTGAATGATAGTAGATCTGATCTTTCCATTCATGGAGTTCAGTCTACTGGGCAGATGAATATCAATCCAGTAATCATTCTAAGTATGCTATAGCTATGGATCAGGGAGATAAATTCAGTTCTATATTGTATAAGAATAACTTACTCAACTAAGGGAGGGGACAGAATAAGATTTCATGGGTAAACATAATTCTATTCCTTTGGGTCTAAATTCTAGTACTCTATAATTCTTTAACAGTTTTAGTAGTCACAATTAAGTAGTAAATCAATTTTACCAGTGATTCAAGTCTAAATGTGAATGGGATGGGTACACAGTATTATTTAAATTGAATTGGTTAGAAAATAATCATTTGTGGAAAAAAGCTACTAAGGTATATACACATGTGCAAGTTTTGTAATTTTAGAGACCTGATGAATCATTTCTTGTTTAATTCCTCCTTTTTCTTCTGAAAATCTCATTTAGAAAAAGAATAGCAGGGGTCTTCAAGATAACTTAGGTCACTTATATAAATATAAAAATATTTTAAGCAGTTTAAGAAATTAAGAGTTTTATATTGAAACATATTGAATCTTACATTGAACTTCAATTGAAACTAAAAATGTTTGCCAAATAATTGCTAATAAATAAAAATAGTATTTGTGACAATGATTTTATATATAACATTATACCTCATACTATATGATATACCATTTATTTTATATTTGGATTGTAACAAATACTTTCCAATTTGAAATCTTAGAAATATATATCTAAGTTAACATATTCTGACATACATTTCACACAACGCGTAGTATGGGAATTACCCATATTGTAGTATGAGAACTATTATGTAAATAATTATCAAGTACATTAAAAAATACGAGGTTTAGAAGTGTGTGTGTGTGTGTGTGTGTGTGTGTATGTGTGTGTGTATGACTATTTCTTAGAGGTTGAATCTTCTAATCTATGCAGTAAATCCCTAAGGAGATTGTAGCCCTTCCAGAATTCACATGACCACAAAACCCTGTGTTTGTATTCAGAGGACTACTTGTTAGAAAATGCTATTCTAGATCCAATAAACTTAAAGCTTTAAGATGTATTCCTGAACCATAGCCTGAGATCCTATTCCCCAAAGAGCTGCCACCTATAAAGAAAGAGAAGAACAAGATTATTAGAATATTCACCCAGTTCTATCACTGAGAGTTTAAAATAAACTCTCATGGTACTGAACAATAACAACAAAAAACACCTGACATACATTTCTTGGCAGTCTTTAGTTCTTGTGCTAACATAACCTTTTAGTTCAGAAAACATTTCTATTACAAATCCCAGAACTATAAAATTTCAGTTTAGGATCAAGAGGTATGTCCCTTTCCTTCAGACATGATCATTCTTATTCTATGAGACTATTCACCACACCTCGGACTCCTCCTGTGTCTCCTATGAGAACATGAGCACTAAGGAATCAATTCTTTCTGACATGTCTGGTCAGAAAATTTCTGGAACAAATTTTGTTATTGTATCTGATAAAGAGAAACCAGGGTTTCTATTGGATCTTAGACTGTTTATATGTAAATCTTGGCCAATTTTCTCCCATTAAGATGGGAAAATTGGAAGAAACCATTGTACAAAGAAAAAGATTTAGGGAGGAGCAGAGTTGGAAACTAGAAAGAGATTCAGTGATACTGGGTTCCTATTTTCAGTAGTTCTTGAGACCCAGACATACTCCTATCTTTGAGTTTTAAAAGAAATCCTAATACTTTGAAAATATATCCCACTCTGGTAAAAAAAATTGAGTTGCTATCATTATTGATTATTTGAATACCCCAATTTTTATCTCCCATCTAACTGATCAAGTCCTGTTTTAACTCCCATCACTCAGAGCTCTCCTTTCTCATTGCAGCCATTTTTGCTCAGGCCACCATGTCACTTCAATTTTTGAAGCACCCTTCTACCTGATTTCCTAACCCTCAGTCTCCTTCAATTTATGCTATAATATCTAGCATGTAAATTGTATCAAACCAATTTATAACCAAATATTATTGAAATAAATTAAATGTTCTTGTCTTAAGATGCCATGAAGACCATTTTTAATCTTGCTCCCTGTTAGTTCTCCAACTGTCTCTTACCACCTATCTCATCATGACCACCAAAGCACATACTCTGTATCTCAGCTATCAACTGTTGTTCAACAAAACTCCAAAACACAGAGGCTTAAAACAATAATTTTTCCTCCTGATCTGACAATTTATTATATAATTCTCATTTGGAGTCTTTCAGTGCAGTTGCTGATGGAAAGCAACTGGGGCTTGGATCATGCAAAGTGTCAGCTGGCTGGGCTGGTATCCAATGACATGTCCAGTAGCTCAGTGCTACTCTATGGCCTCACTCAGCAGAGTCTAGCAGTGCCTGAACTTCTAACATGAGTCTAGGCTCAGGGCAACAGAGCAGGAGGTAGAAGTTGTTACATCATTTAAGGGCTGTGCTCATAGCTGGCTCACTATCATTTCTGTCACATGCTATAGGTCAAAGCACTCATGGAATCTGATAAGATTCAAGGAGTTAGACAAATGGAATCTAGTCTACTTATTGGTGGGGACAAGATAAGATGACATTTCTGAAAAACCATAAATGGATATTTCTTGTGCTCATCTTTGGAAAATATTCGTTACATTGTTAACTCTTATAAGCCCCTAAATTAGTTACCTCTAATACTTCCTGATTTTTTCTGGGTTGCTTCCTTGCCCAGAATACTTCAATTTCTTCTCCTTTTCATGCTTGGATAACTCCTGTTCATTCTTGTTCATTCTTCAAACTTTATCTCAGAGGATAGGATACCTTCTCTGGTTTCTCCTTCCTAGGATCAACATGCCTCTTGTGTAATCCCATAGTATTTGCTTCTCCATCATAGCACTTAACTCATTGTACATGAACTGGGGCTATTTCATTAAGAATAAATCAACACTTTATTTCTGTGCCCTTGATGATAAGCAAGGTAATTTACAGAGAACTCAGTCATTATTTATTATATGCAAAAATGTTGTAAGTTACTAGTCTGATTTTTACTCGGTAATCTTATGAGTACTTGGTCAGTTGTTGATGGATTGAGTGATAGGTGACATAGATCTGGAATATAGTTTCTTTGTGTACCCTACATTATCAAAATTTATTTGACTATTGTTAAATTTTGCTGCTATAAACATGGCTATGCATGCATCTTTATAGTATTCTGACTTTAATCCTTTTGGAACGATATCAATCTATGTGTCTATCAATAGATGAATGATAAAGAAAATGTGGTATATAGACATAATAAAATTTTATTCAGCTAAAGAGCAGAAAAAATTATTTAATTTTCAGAAAATGGATGTAAATAGAGAATATTATGTAAGTAATATTATTCTTAAAATATTAGCCAGTCTCAGAGATTCAAGTGTCATGTGTTTTCTCTCACATGTGGAAGCTAGAGAGAAAATAGTCAGATGAATGAGGAGAGAAGCTGTACGGTGGAAGGCGGTTGGGGGAGGAAGGTGGGAAGGAGAATTGATGGAGCAAACAGTTCAAATAATGAATGGTATGTCCATATATGAATATATCATATCCAGTCTCCTAGCATGTACTTGGAGCAGGGGTGGAGTACGAGAGCAGGTTAGGATCCAAAGGGAATTATACTAAGTGTCCTATGCGTGTACGTTTGTATCACATTGAACCTCACCATGATGTATAATTACAATGCACCAATAAAGGCACTGAAAAAAGTAATCTATTTTACTTTTTAGAATAGGATCATATTTTCTAAATAGGAAAGTACTTTTTGTGTGGATTCTACCAAATTTATTAAACTGAAATTCTTTTCCTATTTCCAGAGAAAGATAGTTTGGAAAAATGAATATTTTATTTTTTTAATACTTTTATTGGTGCATTGTAGTCTCATATCATAATGTAGTTCATAGTGATAGTGACATACATGCACACAGTCCCAGTACTTGGGAGGCTGAGACAGAAGAATCGCAGTTTCAAGGCCAGCCTCAGCAACTTTGTGAGACCCTTTTCAACTTCGTGAGACCCTGTTTCAAAAATAAATGAATGAATAAATAAGTAAAATAGGGCTGGGGGTATATCTCAGAGGTAGAAAACCCCTGGGTTCAATTCCCAGTACCACAAAAGGAAAGTACTTTTTCAATGTGTAAAATTCAGTCAAAATTAGAACTTAGAGTATTAGTTGAACTAATTAAATTCATTCTAATTCCTATCATTTTGGCAAGTTACCCATATAATAATTTTGATATTCAAATTACCAAATATTAAATTATAAAGATTTATATTCTACAGTAACCCAGACAAGAAAAACAGAGATTGATAACTTAGATATTGGAAAGTCCTATGTTTCTCAAGTTTGTGTGTGTGTATGTGTGGTACTGGGGATTGAACCCAAGGGCATTTTACCTCTGAGCTACACCCCCATCCCTATTTTATTTTTATTTTGAAACAGGGTCTCATTAGGTTGATAAGAATCTCACTACTTGCTGAGGCTGTCCTTGAACCTGCAATCCTCTTGTCTTAGCCTCCCAAGTACTGAGATTACAAGCAGGCTGTTTCTTGAAATTTTAATGGAAATTTATTTAGCAAGTCAAGTCCCCTGACCAAAATGTGTTGCTTCATAGCATATTATTTCCAAAGTTCATATATTATAGATGCTATTAAATTGATCAGTATTTATATTTTGAATGGAGTAAGAACATTTCTTTCATGAACTTTTCATGAAATAGTTTGTTCTTATAATAATATTTTTCACTTAATTATATATGTGTTTACAGGGTAAGTACCTGTCCTTGTAATTGACTATGACTGGTCTTATGGGGTGGGGCAAAATACAACAAACAGAAAAGAAAGACTTAAATTATTTCAGTTTAGTTTACATGTAGAGGGGACACAATGTAGTATGTGAAGTGCTAACTTGACCAGGTTTCCTTTATCATCTGTGTCACCTTCATAGAGTTCCAGGCTTATATACAAAATGCTATTTATTCTTCAATCTAATTCCTACATTTTGGAGTGCCAAATTAGCTTTATTAAATAATTTCAAGCAGGGCGTGGTGGCGCACGCTTGTAATCCCAGTACTTTGGGAGGCGGAGACCGGAGGATCTGGGTTCGCGGCCAGCCTCAGCGCTCTCTCTCTGATTCTCTCTCTCTCTCTCTCTCTCTCTCTCTCTCTCTCTATTTAGTGAGGCCTTCCGCAACTTCGTGAGACCCTGTTTCAAAATAAAGTATAAAAAATAGGGCCGGGGGTGTAGCGCAGAGGTAGAACGCCCCTGGGTTCAATCCCCGGTACCGCAAAAAAAAAAAAAAATAATAATAATAATTTCAACATTTAGTTGTTTGTAAAGTTAAAACTTTGTATAGCTTTTTACATTATTATAATAATTATAAAATATTTCAATTATTTAAAATTAAGCAGTTTTACCAAAATTATTTCTTAGAATTTTTGTGTTCAACATACTCATGTAGGCCTCAGTACATTATAGATTGAATAAGAGAAAAAATTAATTTCAGTTATTGTTATCTCATGAAAATAAAGTTTACAAAATACTATTTTGTACTTTTTGAGAAAGGTTCTGGGAGGGATAAAACAGACTGTAATTAAGTATGTGACAATAAGACACATAAAAACATTTATTTGAAAAAATAAATAGGCATACAAGTTATTTATTTATTTATTCATTTATTTGGTACAGGGACATTATAGCTTCAAGCTACACCCCCAGGGTCTCATTAAGTTGCTGAGGCTGGCCCCAAAACTACAATCCTCTTGTCTTAACCTCCCAAGTACTGAGATTACAGGCATGTGCCACACTTTCTGGCTATATGTAAAATCAGAAGGAACAAATTTAATAGGAGAGAAATAAGTGACTATAAAAATATAACATTCCAAAAATGAAAATGGATCATTTATTATGATAGAGTATCTTCCTCTCAATATAATAGAATTGTAATATAATGAAGTTAACTAAATTTAGTCATGCAACACACAATAAATCATGATTGATATTACATTTTGGATATGGACCCTAGGATTTTTTTCATCCATCTCTTCCCTCAGTAGCACCACAAACTTTTACTGGATGTCTACTACATGCTAAGGCTTGTCATTTGGGCTTTATGTATTTATATTACTGTCAAATTTTGAGTGTATATTTCTTGTCCAATCATTTCCTACTCACTATAGTATGTGTTCAACAAAATCATGCCAATAAAATTCTTAACCTATATTTTCTCTCTGTACACCTGACAAATTCAATGAATACTATTCAGTCTGTTTCTTATTTGATCTCACTATTCATCACTTATTTATCACTGTTAATAACTTTCTCCTTGAAATCAACCATTCATTAAGATTCTAAGACAGCTCCATTGCCTTATTTGTCCAATTTTATTCTGAGATTTCTTCCTGTCTCAGATTATTCCTCCCCTTAGCAATTAAATACCAATTTTTCTCAGAGTCCAGTCTTTATTCAATTGATCTTCTCTCATGCACATACTTTCTTTGTATTTTTATACTTTTATCGGTGCATTGTAACTATACATCATCGTGAGGTTCAAATGATACAAACAGACATGCACATAGTAATTGGTGTGTTTCCCTCCAGTTCCCAGCCCACTCCCTCCTCCTCTTATACACTGTTGATAGTGTAAATTAGTGCAACCAATATGGAGATCAGTATGGGAGGTTCCTCAAAAGACTAGAAATGTAACCACCATATGACCCTGATATACCACTCCTCGGTATCTTCCCAAAATAATTAAAATCAGAATACTATAGTGATATATGCAGATCTACATTTATGGCAGCACAATTCACAATAGCCAAATTATAGAACCCCTCTAGTTATCCACCAATAGATGAATAAAGAAAATGTGGTATATACACACAATGGAATTTTTTGTGTTTTCATTAATATATTTGCTTTTATTCTGTCTTGTGTTCTAATGACATAGCAAAGGTGTTTTGACTTTATGTCTAATTATTAGTTCTACTGAAAACCTAATTCCAGTACTCCATATGCTCATCTCTATCAGCATAACTCAAATGCTAAATTAAAAATCACCATTTGATACTAAAATCCTGCTCTGTATAAATACCTTAGCCAGAAACTTCAGAGTCCATTAAAACCAAAGTCCCAACAGGAAACCTGCTTCAATGCCTCTGCTGTTACTTCCACAGCCTGCTTTACTTAGACCTTTAAATAATATCACTTTAATCCCCTACCTTCTGCTAATTGGATCACATTACTCTGAATATACCCTCTCAGAGATAGCTCATTACTGTTCCCCTAAATAAATTATCTCCATGCCTTTGCAAATGCTCTCCTCTGTATCTGGAACTCCTTAGTCCCCCAGGTGCCTGGAAAATTCTTACCATTTTAAAAGTCTCAGCTCAGATGGTTCCTTCTACTTGAATCCTCCCCAGGGCCCCAAGCTCTCTAATCCACTGGATTTTCTCTGCTCCTTAAATACCCATACAGTTGTGTTACAGCACTTAGTGCATTGCCTTCCTGGCGAGAGTGTGAACCTTGAAAGGGCAGGGCTTTCTTCATCTACTCTACATGCTTAATGCTATGTGATTGGTCTATGTTTACTTGAATTAAAGATGCATTTTTTGAACTAAATTATTCTTTGTACCAGGACATTTAAAGAGTCCTTTTAGAAAGGAAATCATGTTTACTTTGGAATATACCTTAATAAACTTAGTATTTTTACAATGATAAAATAGTCTGGGGATCTTTTAGATAGTCTAGGAGAAATAGAAATAAGTAAATAGCTTCATAGGGTAAATAAATTAGAGGATTTATCTGTGGAAAGAGAAGAATAGAGACCCCCCAGTAGTAAAAAGCTTAGGAGGACAGAAATAAATTTCCTGTGATGAGAAGGGGTGATGAAAAAATATTTTAGAATAAGAATGCCTTATACTATAGTAACTATAATGTATTCTGCTGTTATTTATGCATATAATTATTTATTCTTTTTGTATGTGGGTACTGGGGATTGAACCTGTGGCAATTTACTTCCAGTCTATACTCCCAGCTCTTTTATTTATTTATTTGTTTATTTATTTATGTATTTTTGTGGTGTGTGGTGGTACTGGGGATTGAACCCAGGGGCATTCTACCTCCAAGCTACACCCCAGTCCTATTTTATCTTTATTTTGAAACAGGGTCTTGCTAGGTTGTTGAGGGTCTGACTAAAATGCTGAGATGGGCCTCAAACCTGTGATTCTCCTGTCTCAGCCTCCCATGTACTGGGATTACAGGTGCAGGCCACCATGCCTGGCCTCCTACTCTTTTTTCTGAAATAACTACTTTTTTATCTATTAAGCATGCAAATATCTTATGTGAGTGATGTTTGGGGAATATGTAAGGGAAAGGGCAATATTAAATAATCCAATGATATAAGAAAATAGGAACAATCAGGTTGTTGTGAGAATGGAAACTCATATTTAAAAACCTCAATAGGGAATGCATGTACATAAGATGGGGATGGCGGTTAATATCATTTAACACTCAAAAGGAAGAAGACCCCAGTTGACATCTAGGCTACATTTTTATAGAAATTGAAAGTTCTGCGCCGGACGTGGTGGCGCATGTTTGTAATCCTAGTACTTTGGGAGGCGGAGACCGGAGGATCCGGGTTCGCGGCCATCCTCAGCTCTCTCTCTCTGTCTCTCTCTCCCTGTCTATCTCTCTCTCTCTCTCTACTTAGTGAGGTCCTCCGCAACTTCGTGAGCCCCGGTTTCAAAATAAAGTATAAAAAATAGAGCCGGGGGTGTAGCGCGGAGATAGAACGCCCCTGGGTTCAATCACCGGTACTGCAAAAAAAAAAAAAAAAAAGAAATTGAAAGTTCTGTTCCTTCTGTAGTCAATTTAATATGCAACATTAGATATGTTAAAAATATTCTTTCCTTGGAACATACATTAATTCTTCCATAATCAATTTAAATACTTTGTTTTCATTTGTGAATAATAGTGACTGGTATCTTTCCAAAAGATATAATTTCTTACTCAACATAATAAAAGGACAGAAGATTCTAGGAAAATAGAGGCAAAGCTAGAACTATATATAAATGAATGTATTAATAAATATATATGCCAACACTTTTCCCAGAGAGGAAGATATTTCTGAAGGATACATTTGGGTTGGGACAGATGGGAAAATATGACTCACTACTTGTGTAGAGGCAAGTTACAGCTCAAAGACATAAATTTGTACTCTTTATTTCTCTCGCAGGAAACTAAGCTTCCTTGTAGTTTTGCTAATAAAAAGCTTACCAACCAAAGCTTTGAAATAACACAAATATTCTAGTTTCAAACTTAGCATTATAGCTCCATAATAAGTACCTGCCGTTAACTTGTGTAAAATCATAGTATCTGTTCCAAATGGGCAAAACAAATTTTTTTTTTGTAAAAGGCAAAATAAAGTACATTCATCACATTCATCATTTATTAAATACATTTTGTTTCACTTTTTGGATTTTTTTTACTCTTCTATGATTACATTGAATTATGGAAATATATCAAATTTTAAATGTTTCATGAACTTTTACATGCAAATTTTAAGTATTCCAAGTATGGTTTTTAAAAGCCACAGATGAACCACTGACTAACATTAAAATATCACTGTTTATTTATTTTCTAGTTTGTGCACACTTAAAAATCAGAATCTTAATGTGAAAATTCAGAAATTCAGACAGACTTCTTAATGTCCAGTTTTTAAATAATGCCTCTACCATCTTGTACCGCATCAAGATGTATGATTAAGCCGGGCGTGGTGGCGCACACTTGTAATCCCAGTACTTTGGGAGATAGAGACCGTAGGATCCGGGTTCGTGGCCTGCCTCAGCTCTCTCTCTCTCTCCCTCCCTGTCTCTCTCTCTCTCTCTCTACTTTGTGAGGCCCTCCGCAACTTCGTGAGACCCAGTTTCAAAATAAACTATAAAAAATAGGGCTGGGGGTGTAGCACGGAGGTAGAACGCCCCTGGGTTCAATCCCCAGTACCACACACACACAAAAAAAAGATGTATGATTATAATGCACCAATAAATTAAAAAAACAAAACAAAACAAAAATAAATAAATAAAATACACTCCAAACCCCCCAAAATAGGAAAAAGCTCACTTCTGTATTATTTTAAAAAATAAGAAAAAAAAATAAAACTTTCAGAAGGCCTGAGATGATCCACCTTTCCCTCATATATTCGACTGTTGCTGACAATCATCTCTTATTGTAGTCGGTAGAGTGAGCGTAGAGGTTAAGAAAATAGCCCAGGAATCAAACAGTTTCAGGTTCTACCTCTTGCTCTGCCATTTCTTAACACACACACACACACACACACACACACACACACACACACACATTCTCTCTCTCTCTCTCATATACATTTATATATATATATATATATATATAAATTTTCCAGGGTTTGATTTAAATATAAGAATATATAATAATAATAATAACCTTGTACCATATTTTGGAAAACTGAGATACAATATATATAGCACCTGGTATAAAGCCTGGCACCTGGCCTGTGCTTAATCAATGTTACTTTAATGGCGGCTGTCATACATCCTATCTGCAGCTACAACAGTCATGAATTAATGTTGTTATTATTTAAAGGAATATAAATATTCTAATACTCTTCTCATGTTTTTAAAGTAAGAATAGTCCTTTGCCAGGGAAATGCATTAGAGTTCTAGTCTATTTCCTTCCTTATTCCATTTTTCCTAGGTGCTAGTTCTTATTGATATAACTATAACTCAGTTATTATTCCTCTTTTTCTGATTAAAATATCACTCACAGAATTTTCATAGTTTGTTAAAGAAACTTGCAGCAAATTATGGTGGAATTGAACTCCAATTTCAAATTCTCTTTGGTCTTCCTTTAATTTCCTATTGCTTCTTCAATTAAATATGGCACTAATCCATTTAACAGTTACCCTAAAGTAAGAGCATAGAATTTTGTTCTAGTTAAGCTCAAAGGTGGACTTTTGATATTTGAATTGGAGATCATTTCAAATGAATAATTGATCAATGTGGTATTTTGGTAAGGAAAGAGAAATGCAAATAAAACTTATATAACTCAGATTTCTAGTTAACAAGAGTATAATTCCATAAAGTGAGCACAATTTTCATAAAAGATAAATGTAGTTTGTTATGGACAAATACGTTCCCTGCCAACACCAAAATCTAGGTACTGGAAAATATTATTTCCTTTTCCCTTCCAGCACATCCACCCCCAGCATCTGCCACACTACTCAATGCCAGGCTTAGGGCATGATTAGGAACTGGGAAGTCACAACCTGGTAATTCTTTCCATACTAGAGATGAAGACATCACAGACTCAGAAGCTCCCTGGACCAATTGTCCCCACTCTTCCCACACCCATCAACCCTGATATAATGAATCCAGTGCTTTCTAATGCGATGTTCTGTACCTTCCTAAAGCTGAATTTGTACACAACACGATTGGTCTAAATATACAATTTTGAAAAGTTAATATAGGCTGTAGCTGAAATGTAAAGGAAGTATAAATGGAAATCAATGCATGTCAAATGCTATGTGTTTGAATATGTTCAATCATAACCAGCCACAATTACTTCATTAGATTCTATTATGGTTTGGCCAAGGAACATTCCCCAGAAAAGCTTATGTGTTGGCAATGGGACGATGTTCAGAGGTGAAACAATTGAACCATCAGAGCTCTAACTTCCTCAGGGAATTAATCCATTTGGTTGATTAATAATTTGAATGGCTTTGTTGGATGTTCACTGCAGGCAGGTGGAATATGGATGGAGAAGATGGGTCGCTGGGGCTGTGGCCTTGTGGATTACATTTGTCCTCTGTTTCTCTCTCTGCTTCCTGGCTACAATGAATTGAGCAGCTTTCTCTACTATGTTCTGCCACCAAGATGTTTCTGCCTTAGTGACTATGGACTGAACTTATAAAACCATAAGCCAAAATTAACTTTTCCTCCTCTAAGTTGTTCTTGTCAGGTATTTTGGTCATAGTGACAAAAAACTGGCAAGCATACATATGTTTACTTATACATCGAATTTCGAATTTCTGCAAATATAATAGATGAAGTGTGTTATATTGGAAACTTAAGTCATTAGTAGTGAGGTTTCCAAAATGTTTTCAAATAAAATAGAATTTCTCCTAGTTGTATATGATACTTTTATTTCTGAGAAATTCTTGTATGATGAAGCAGTGTAAACATTTATTTATAATTATGATGTTTGCATAGAGAAACAAGTTACATGCTAAATTCAGACAATTATATACAATTTTTTCACCCATATAAATGTCCAGAGAAACTTTTGAAAATCATGCTAGAATCCTCTGGCCTGCTCCCGAGAGCTAGAGAGGTTTTAAGAGCCCAGGGTAAAGGAATACTAGGCCACCTGAACTTTCTCTGATCTGCATGGCAGGAGATCCTTTTACAACCTGGTACAAGGTGCCCTAGGAAGTTAGGGGCTGATCCTCCTACAAAGACTGGGAGACAAGGCGCTACCTTCCTTCATGGTTGCATTTCAAAGGATGGCTCCCAGATCCTTAAGAAGAACATTTCAGGACTGTGCAAGGGGTTTTTAAAAAAAATTACATCACACAGGATCAGAGAAAAAATTCACATTCACAAGTTTTATAAAGTTAAACTCTAAGAAAAGGGAGATCAGGAGACTAAAGTCAGGAAGAAGTCTGTCAAAAGTTTAGTCAAGCTGAAGGGAAAGTTTAGGCCATTTTGGTCACGTTATCTTTGTTGCTGGGGTTCCATTACTCCTTGGCTTCCTCCACTGACAGAGCAAGTACATATGAAGTGGTTTATATTGGCAACTTGAATTCTAATTCCTGTATGTACACATATCTATATTTCTATTGTTATAGCTATAAGTACTAGTTTCCTATATCTGATCTAACAAATTACCACACACTCCATGGTTTAAAATAACCAGAAGTCCTACATTGAGGTGATGGCAGAACCATGCTCCTTCCAAGGCTCTGAGGAGAATGTAGTCCTTGCCTCTCCCTGCCTCTGGTGGCTCCAGGCATCCCTTGGCCTCTGGCCACATCTCTCTCTTTCTGTGGTCGCACTTCCTCTTCCTCTTTCATCTCAACACTCCCCCTGCCTCACCTCTGTCTTATAAGGACCCATGTGATTGCATGTAGGGCCCACCAAGAAAACCAGAAACAGCTCCACTTAAGTTTCTTCACTTAAGTCTTTTGCCACATAGGGTATAATTATAATTATAGACACACTGTTTTGGAGGTCACAAATCAGCCCACTACAGTTTGCATCTATATCTATATTAAGCTAAATATAGTTTAGTTTGATAAGTTGATACCGGTGCATTTTACTCTAACCCAGTAACATACTGATCATGCTAGTCTTTAACCCTTGCTTGTCCATAACCACCCCTTCCAACAGTGAGGACCCTGGTTCCCATGGTCATGGATAAAAGATACCTCCAAAAGTGGGTGCCAAGGAGTTCCCAGAGAGAGGGGGGAACTGGACACAGGATAAGTGGGGTCCTTGACATATATGTCAGAAAAGAACTTCAGAACATGTCACTAGAGGCACAGAGATTTATTCAGGAAAACAAGGAAGACACATTCCAGGGAGAATGTGGGTCATCCAGAGAGAGAGAGAGAGAGAGAGAGAGAGAGAGAGAGATACAGAGAAAGAGAAACATGTTGGGAATTCCCAGCTCTTCTTTTAGAGGAAACTTGGTGAGAGGAGGTATGGGAAGGTATGTGAGGGTGACATTCATCTGGTGATTACAGGATGGTTGGTTTATGATGATCTGATATCTTCCAGATACTTGACATGGTCTCCACTGTCTGATCAATAAGTAATGCTAGAAAGTCCCCTATTACAGATATCAGATCTCTCTTGTTCAAACTATTTCTTGGGAGGGTCAATTAATAGTGCACAAGGTAATTATCATAGGTGAGTGAGTTTTGGGTTAACTTTAAGATTTATAGATTTCCCAAGAATTTGGGAGTGATAGACCTGGGGCAGAGAGACTGGCTTAGGGAATGACAGGCCTGGAACAGTATGCAGAATTTCTAAATTAAAATTTTATTTCCCTCTCCTTCCTTTATGTCTCCTTTCTGCATATTTCTTTTATTTCTTCTATCCTACTTCACCACCATCAGTCATCTATCTATTTAACCACCCATTATAGTTAGATAGTGGTTTCAGAGCTGTTCATTTGTAGCCTGGAGCAATCAACTCAAGAAAAAAAAATTATTCCAGCAGGCTAACCACAAACATGCTTAATATTTAAGAAAATGTTAGCAGCTATATTATTAATTGCTTTACAGATATAATCTATCTGGTAAGTATAAAAATGATCAATTTGCTGAGCAGTAACAATTTTGTTCACAAGTCTGTTTTATTTTCCAAGAAAAAAAATAAGACCTTTTCCAAATTATTATAGATGCCATAAATATCACATGGGAAGTCATCAAAACCAATATGCTTTGTTATATATTTCTTCTTGGAGTTTATGACTTTCCTTTGGCATTTGATTTCCCACCATAGACGACAACTCCTCACATGGGAACTTTTCACAGAAATATTAATTTTACATGAAATTATCTTGCATTAGTGTGGACAGCTGTTGAGGAGGAGCTCATGAGCAGAATTGTCAGATTTGAATGTGCCATGGACAATTTCCTACAGCTGAATTCATTTGAATAGTACTCATTAAAAAAAGAAAATGCCTGCCAATGCACTGTTTGTAATAGGAGAAAAAGAAAGTGTGAACCACCTAATATGCTGTGTCAGAGTATAAATATTCTCTTCTATTCTTATAGAGCATTTAACAGCATGTGTAAACATTGATGAACTTTAAGAACTTAAGGTTAAGTGAAAAAAGGCAAGCCATTTATGCAAATTGTAAACACAGAATGATGCTTTTGTTGTTGATGAATACATACATATGTGTATAATAGGCAAGAATCTGCATAGGAATAATGCACTTCAACTTCAAGACAGTTGGTATCCTGGGGTAGAGAAAAATGATATGATTAGGTACAAGCTTGAATTGTTTTACGACATGTCTGTTTTTCTAAAGACATCTAAATATGGCAATATGAAAATATTTCTTAACTTGTAATGATAGGTACAAGGTATGTGCCATTTTATTTCTATACTTTTCTATGTTATTTTCATTCAAATGGGCCAATCTATCTTAAAATTCAAATATAACAGTATTTAAATATGCTAATTAATTATTTGAGTATGTGAGTTTTTATTTTGAAATATCCCCCATTTTAATGAATAATACATAAGAATGCATGCATATATGAAATCTATCTTTCCATAAATTGTTTTACTTTTTTTTTTTTTTTGCAGTACCAGGGATTGAACCCAGGGGCGTTCTACCTCCGCGCTACACCCCCGGCCCTATTTTTTTATACTTTATTTTGAAACCAGGTCTCACGAAATTGTGGAGGGCCTCACTAAGTAGAGAGAGAGAGAGAGAGAGAGAGAGAGAGAGAGAGAGGGAGAGAGAGAGAGAGAGAGAGAGAGAGAGAGAGGAGAGAGCTGAGGCTGGCCGCGAACCCGGATCCTCCGGTCTCCGCCTCCCAAAGTACTGGGATTACAAGCGTGCGCCACCATGCCTGGCTCATAAATTGTTTTAAAGTTTTAGTTTAGGAGCTAAATTTAAACAATTGATCAATATTCCCTATCCTAAAATTCCTTTCTCTAATAAGAGACCCATTTTTTTTCACTTCTCTTTTAATATCAACCTAATCTTTGCTAACATTTGGGGTTATAAGGCACTTTCACATAGGAGAGATCTAACAATCTCACACTCATGGTGAGTTTTCAGGGAGGGATTTCTATCTATACATGTGTTTATAGTTGGGCATGCAGAAGTTCTGAGAAATTAAATCACTTTCCCAAAATTAGTTGTCAGGCTAGTATAGAACACAGTTCTTTCCATTTTTAATTGCTGAATCTTATGTCAATTTTTAACCACCCTTAATATTAAAGAATATTTCAAAAAGTTTGTCATGTCTTTATTACCTGGTTTGTGTTTATGTTATCTAGCATTTTATTTGGTTTATTTGCTTTGATATGGCATGAATGGGCATTGGTGAGAAATACAGAATCTTTCTGAAATAGGCAATGAACACAAGAAGCATCTACTGGTTGTCTCTCTTTCAGTTTTTTTTGTCTCTCTCTCTCTCTTTTTTTCTTCCTCTCACTCTGTCTCACAGCCACCTCACCAACATTGTAGGAAGTAAATAGGGTAAACAAACTCCTCTTTTGGAATGCTAATTATTCCTGGATGTTTTAAATTCTTAGTTAAAGTTGAGTTACTTTAACCAAACTTAATGGAAAGGAATTGAAATTAGTGAAATAAATTTAGGGGACTAGAACTTATTCTAAACAATAATGCTTAATAACAATGGAAAATTAGAAAAAATGGGAAATGAAAGTATGTAAGAATTTAATGAAAGTGTAGTAGCCTGTTGGAGGATTGGATGACTACTTAATACCAGGTAGCAGAGTGGTTCTTCACAGAAGTGCAAGGACAGCTTATTAACACTTAAGAGAATTAATGCAAGTTTTTTAATTTTTACCCCCAATTCAGCTATCCTTCTATAAGTGGTTCTTAATCTTTAGCATGTATAATAATCATTTGAAAGGATTAGTAAAACACAGATTTCTGAGCTCCACCCTCTACCTACTGATTCATTAGGGCATGAGTGGGATAAAATAATTGCATCCCTAACATGTTCTCTTGTGATGACGTTCATTATGGAAAACCACACCAAGCTTTTCTTCTGCCTTGCTGGTTGCTTCTTCTCAATTTTCTATGCCTGTTCCTCTTCTCCAGAATTCCTAATACTAGAATACTACATAGCCAGACCTTGGTGACTTAGTGATCTCATTAGAAGTCACTTACTTTCCTGGCTTCAAATACCATGTGCAGGCCAAGGGTTCTCAAAGGATATTTCCTCCCTAGATTTGTGCCCTAACTTCAGCCATAGTGGACATGTCTTCAAATAGAACTCTGGAACTTCCCCAAGACTTCCCCACCTTAGTTGATGGCAATTCAATACTTCTACTAAATTACTGTAAATATCTTGACACTGATACTGGGTAATAATTTTTAACCTCAATTCTTGCTTCCTGAAAGAAAGGAATGATTTCAAACAGAAAGCATGAGTGGGGAATAGAAGAGGTTTATTTTGGGAAGTGAAGGCATAGTGATAAAAAATAAAAAAAGAAAGAAAGAAAAGTGGGGGGCTGGTGTGGTGGTGCATTCCTGCAATCCCAGTACTTGGGTGGCTGAGACAGGAGGATCTCAGGTTCAAGACCAGACTCAGCAACCTTGGGAGACTGTTTCAAAAACAAAAAATAAAAAGGGATGGGAGTAAAGCTTAGAGGTAGAATGTCCCTGGGTTCACCCCCCCACCCAGTATGAAAGGAAGAAAGAAAGGAAGGAAGGAAAAGAGAGAGAGAAAGAGAAAGAAAGAAAGAGGGAGTGGTTACTTTGCAGAGAAAAATGTCGCTTTCTGGGTTAAAAACAGTATGGAGTCTCCCACATGGTGAGCCTTATTTAGGGTGGTCAGTTGTCTTTTTCACTCCACATATTCCTTAGTGAATATGTGTTGTCTCTGCCCCTTCCCAGGAAAAGGGGGTCTAAGTGAGCCCACCCCCTGCGTCAGGTTTGCCCCAGTCCAGCCCATCTGCTCAACTCTAACTACCTGACAAAACTATCCTTGATCTCTCTCCTTAACACAATACAAACCATCCGGAAGCCTGACCGTGTCTCTCCACTTATGTTGCTACCATGGTGGTCTGAGCAATGTTCTCTTATTACAATAGTCTGGATTATTACAATAGTCTTCTGACTGTACTCCCCAAATTTGCTTCTATATTTGTTTCTCTAGTCTACTGTCAAGACAGCAGCCAGAGTTATGCTAAAACTATCGATTTTTGTTATTTTTGTCCTCAAAATTCCCCAAGGTAAAGTTACCTATGGACACAATTCATACTTTCACTTCACTTACTACTATCTTCTCCCTAGTTCATTCCACTTGGGCCACACTGGTTCCCATCTTGTTACACACAAAAGGCGTTATTTTTTAACACAGGGTGTTTGCATTTGCCGTTTCCCATACCAGAATCTTTTACTCTTGATATCCGCATGTTCATCTCCTTCAAGTCTTTGTTTAGATGGTATCATCTCAATGAGACTCAACAGGACTCTTCAGTTTAAAATTGCAGTCCTTCTCCACCTCCCTCATCCTCAGCATTTCCAGTTTCCCTGAACCTCCTCTGTTATTTTTCCCAAAGAACTTATCACCTTCCCTCTTATTACATAAAATACATATTTATTGAGTATTTCTATTGTTAACATTCATCTGCACCAAAACATAAAATCAATAATGTCCTATATATGAATATATCCATGCATTTAGACAGTGCCTGGCACTCAATGAGCATCTATTCAATGATGGAATTAAGTATTAAGATCTATAAGTTCATCTTCTTTGTTGCTGTCATAATAACAATATTTTCTGCCTATTGTGATTGTGCTATGTATTTATCATACCTTATCATTTAAGAAAATTACAACCAACCTTTGAGGTAAATATTATTATGCTTATTTTATAAGTGAGGAAGGCTTATTGCAATATAATAACTTTCCAACACTACCAGCTAATAGAGATGACAATACTTGCTTTAATAAAACCAAGAGTTGTATCCCTCTTCACTAAATTGTTCCCTGCTACTTTGGGACTCCTGTTTATCCACAGATTCAAAACACGGGTGATTTGAATCCAAATTTAAGAAATGAATCCATTTAGAGTGTGCTGTCCAAAATAAAGTCTTTAACCCTTTAAGATTGTGGGCAAGGCACTGATGTAGAAAGATGCAATAGGGAAACTCATGCCGTGGGCCCCTCAGCACCAGCCAGCTCTCCTCCCCCTTGGAGCTCAAAGCTTTTGTTCTCACTGAGCTCTGCACAAACCAGGCACTGTGCCAGGACTTAGAAAAACGGGTAAAACAAAGAACTCACTCACAGTCTCACGTGAAGAAAGGGTTCTTAAAACACTTCGTGATCTGCACTCTAGTAGAGGTGTGTTGACAGTAGAATAAAATGTCTGTCAAGAACATTTAATTTATCAGGGGGTGTAGGGAGGCAGCTCAGGGATCTGAGTCAGATGAGTAGACTGTGCACCACACTTCTGGGCAGGGTGAGAGGGAATCCAAGTGCAAGGGACTGCGGGGCAGAGGCACAGAAGCAGGGAAGAACACATGTATTTTTGGATATCTTCAGTTTTATTCAGGGCCAAACAGATTTTTTTCTCTCTTCTTCCCTCCCCTCTTTTGCTTCCTTTATTTTGTTCTTTTTCTCTTATATGTTAAAAAGTAAGGATCTAGGAGGTAGTACAAAATAATGGGTTAAGTCAGTCAAATGTGAAAATATCGGAATTCAAATAGCATATAATTGACCCAGCAGAGATATTTTTAAACTTCTTTTTGGTCCTGGGGATTGAACCCTGGGACATTTTACCTCTGAAGTATACCCCCATCTTTTAATTTTGAAACAGGGTATCAATAAGTTGCTGAGGTTCTCCCTAAATTGCTGGGCCTGGCTTTGAACCTGTGATCCTCCTGTCTTAGCCTCCCATGTACTAAGATTACAAGCATGGGACACCATGTCCAGCTTTAAAAAAGCTTTTATCACATCAATGAGTTACCTTCTGTTGCCTGGCTTTTCTGCAACTGTTTCAAGTTAAATTTTTTCATTTCCTTTATAAAATAAATATTTATTTAAATCCTTTATTGAAAGATACTTACTTTTCATTTCTTTTGAAATTCTTTCTCCTGTTTCCCATTCAGGTTTTAGTGTGATATCATGCCTACAAAAAGTATGTACTTTACAAATTAAGATTTACTGATGTAGAAGCATAAACTTCTGTTTCTGAAAGCATAAGTTCCAGAATTGGAAGGAAATTTATCAGGGCTTTTAAAAAATGTTTAACTTTCATATGAGTCATTTTTTCTAGCTATGTTAACCCAGAAAACATTTCTTTATCCATCCCCCTCTTTACCTCCACTCAGAGGAAACTATACAAAATTGAGGATAGTTTTACTTTTTTCCAAAACTCATTCACGTAAACACACACACACACACACACACACACACACACACAAGTCATGTGTCAATGCATTTTTAGATAATCCTGTCATTGTGGGAGCATCATACAGTATAATTACACAAACTAAGGCAGCAATAATGTCACTAGGTGATATATAATGTTATGGGACCACCATCATATAAACAGTTTCTCACTGCCTGAAAATTCACTGTGTAGCCCATGACTCTGTGTGTGTGTGTGTGTGTGTGTGTGTGTGTGGTATTACAGTAAAGTCAATGCATGTATTTATTATTAATTGGGTGATCTGAAATACACAGTTTGTCATTCATATCTTTTGGTTATTCCTTAAGGAAATTGAATGATTTCATTCTTTTTTATATAAAATTTAAAGTTTAGAATTTTAGAATAAAGGATAGTTTTTTTTATTTTCAATTACAAAGGAAGTAGGGAAAAACAAAAATCATCTTTAGCCATATCTAAAATAAGGTTGTTAGCTGGGCATGGTGGCACATGCCTGTAATCCTAGTACTTGGGAGGCTAAGACAGGAGGATCACAGGTTCAAGGACAGCCTCAGCAACTACCAAGATTCTCAACAATCTAGTGAGACCCTGTTTGAAAATGAAAATTTTAAAAAGGGTTTGGGGTGTAGATTAGAGGTAGAAGGATGCTAGGTTCAGTCCCCAGTACCATAAATAAATCCATCCATCCATCCATCAATCAGTAAATGAAATAAGGTTATTGATACTTTTTAGTACGTCACTTGAGTTGTTTGGAAAATTAAAGTCCTTATTGCAAAGCACACTAATAATCTAAGATTCTAAAAAATGGGTGATATATAATATTAAATATTAATAAGCATGTGAGAGAAAAATGTGTAAGTTATGCTGACCAAGTGAGGGTCATCATATTTTTGCAGAGCAGATGGTATATTTCTCCTGTCTCATGTTAATCTTGAGTTAGTCTGTTATGTCAGTAAATAATAGTTGTTAGGTCGGTCATGTCTGTTGATGAATTTTAAGTGCTTTTATAATTAATTCTTTTTTTTTCTTTTTGAAAGGCTAGGGTTTGAACCCAGAGGTATTCTTCCTTTGAGCTACACTCCCAGCCCTATTTTATTTTTATATAGGGTCTTGGTAAATTGCCATGCGCTGGCCTCAATCCTGTGATCCTCCTGTCTCAGCCTCCCAAGTGCAGGGATTATAGGCCTATGCCACCATGCCTGGGTCTGTAATTAATTCTTATAGTGTATTCTTTGCATAGTGAGATACTGTCTATATGCATAATACTCATATTTACACTGAAGTCATAGATTTCATGATGTGTGAAAATGAATTTGAGGAACAAGGTTGAAAATCTGGCTTTGCCAGTCTTTTATGACCTGCCTGATTTAGTGTAGCAGCTAACAGCAGTTTGCTAGTGCTTTTTTCTTAAATGTTACTTGTATTTTCTTCTGGTTTCATTTAGAAAAGGTAGATTTTTACTTCTCAGCTACAACAAGGGTGGCATGAATGATGGAGTTTCAAGTTACAATTTTTATAATAGAATTGACATTTTCACATAATTCCTAAGTATAAAAGAAAATAAAATCCTATGAATTTCCCTATTTTCTATAATGGATGTTTTCTCACTTCTGAACTTTCATTTTCTCATATGGAACAACATGTGAGTGTTATAAAAGAAACCTCAGTCTTTTTTTTTTTAGTTTAAAAATATCACTAGTTCATTTTTTTTGGTGGGGGAGCAAGTCTATTTATATTCATGAACTTTCTTCTTTCACTCCTTGTCAAGGTAGTATTGGAGAGAAGGAAACATTTTTACGGCATTGAGTTAGCTAGTCCCATCTGATCTCATGGTATCTGCTATAGTGAAATTTTACCTTTCAGAACATTGGGCATCATGACTGTTATCCACTCAGCTACGGCTGGTCCCATCTGGTCTTTTGAATATTGTTCTGGCACACAGTGCTGCTGACTGTAGACCTGGCTTTTGCCAATAATCTAGAGTTTCAAAACTCTGTGACCCTCTTATTCTGAGCCCAATCCTCCTGAAATCCACAAGCGTTCTCAGAACTTCTGAATACCCTTTGCTGCCCATTGCCCTGAGAAATTCAACTACATACTTCATGCTTCAGGCTACAGTGTGCCAG
Organism: Glis glis; assembly: GCA_004027185.1. Taxonomy (NCBI): domain Eukaryota; kingdom Metazoa; phylum Chordata; class Mammalia; order Rodentia; family Gliridae; genus Glis; species Glis glis. Next base: position 52,184 of record PVJS01005051.1, read on the forward strand.
GTTTGCTGGGGCTGCTATCATGTCACTAGATGAGTGGCCACCTAGGCAATCTCAACCATTACCTTCTTGTATGACAGTGGCCATGGCAACCTGCTAAAACTGAAACTTTTCTGAGGGCATTGGGGCTTGTCAGCACATTGCCAGGAGATGCAGGAAATTTCCCTCAAATTCTTGTTTTCTGCAATCCTCCTGCATCCTTCAAACTACTCCATCTCCTCCCTCCGCAGGATTTCAACATTGAGCAAGGGGCAAGCCCTTCACATGGCATCTTCTGCTGTCCTTTCTCTCATCCTCTTGCTTCCTTCCTCTGCTCCTGGAAGCATTCTTACGTGCCAGTTACTTTGTCTGCTCTTTCTTTGACCTCATGGACTGTCTTCTCTTTGATTCTTGACACATAAAAATTCTGCTCTGGTTGTTCTAGAAAAGCTTTTGCTGTCTCTCTTGAAAGTCTGCCTTGCAATAAATTTTCGAGTTAAGTTTGAAACTCAAAGTTTAGCAATGAATCATTAGTCCTCAGGGTCCCACCATAACATTCACAAAAAGAATACAAGGTAAAAAGGAAGATATTTAGTTTCTAAGAAAGGAAAATGCATTGGTAATATTTCAAGACATTGGCCTCCTTTATAGCATTCTTCTTTTACTTGGCGAAAAGCCCAGCAAATAAATGATTGAAAGATAAATGTGAGGTATTTGTGCAAAGATATTAAGATAGGAAAATGACCTAAGGAAATAGGAATTTAAAAAGCATTAAAACCAGAGAGTGCCTCCACTGTAACATAGAAAAATTCTAATTTATTATTCACTCATATGTCGCTATGGAACTATTTCTAATTCAGAGCAGTTTGTGTACCCAATTTCAGTTCCTCTCCAAAAACTTTCTAAATTTTAAAAGGTTCTAAATGGTGGAAAAACACCATGGAAAATCTTCATCTCATTATAATCTACTAGCCCTTGTTTGCCTTAGGTTTTAAGGGTTTTCTCAGTTGTACTTTCCGTTTTTTAACTACCTGAGCTTAAAGCATAAATAAGAAGGATACTGAACACATGTACCATTTACAAATGTATTCATAGATTTGATCGATCTTGGATTCATAAGTGATCTTTGGAGGAAATTGGTGCCTTTATAGAATATCTTTTTATATTAAAATTTTGTAATGTTATTCATAACAGCCACATGCTTGAACACCTATCTCCATGTCAAATGTTTCAACCCATGTCCTTTTCATCATTATAATTGCACTTTATTAAATCCCTTTCTTCTGCCAGGCTATTGGTGACACTGGATATGAAACTGACTCACCTTTTCTCAGAAGGTCAAGTGATCCTTCTTGCCATTTTATACCATTGTTATGACACGAATGTTAGCTAAATTTTAGCCAAAACCCAGATACACGAGAAATACACTATTGATAGAAAACACTTAAGCAATATTTGATAAATAGAGATACCTTCTTGTTGAGAAAAAGAGGCTTTTGCTTTTATCAGTGAGCACATATTTCAGTTATATGTTGAGAGAGAGAAAGAAATTTAAATGATTTTAAAGACATGTCTATGGACTGCTAAAGAGAAACATGATTATGGGAGGAGGAAGACAAAGGAACAATAGCCATACCTCTTGCTTTAAAAATAAAATGAGCAGAAAGGTAGATTTCATTATAATATAAAGAACTAGAAAATAATACCTAAAATTCTGAAAATAAGATAGATTATATCAAAAGGTAACTGAAGCTATTCAAAGAGAAGCTATATAACTTTTTTTAAATAAAGCAAAATTAAATCCTAACTGCATAGTATTTTATCTGTTTGATTAGTTATTTTCTGTGATTTCTACTTAGAGCTTCCTGAATAGTAAGATTGCAAGCAACAGAATACATTTGAATTAGATCAAGAGGAGGAGGTATTAATTGTAAAGCTTTGAAGGGCACCACAAAATCCATGGATGGTAGCAAAAGGATTATTTGACCTCAGGGCAACTGGCAATTTGGGGGGAGTTGAGCTGTTCTTACAGTCTTTCAGTAACTACATGATTCTTAATTCACTTCTACCCCCTCATTTCTTTCTTTCTTTCTTTCTTTTTCTTTCTTTCTTTCTTTCTTTCTTTCTTTCTTTCTTTCTTTCTTTCTTTCTTTCTCTTTCTTTCTTTCTTTCTTTCTTTCTTTCTTTCTTTTCTTTCTTTCTTTTTTTTGTCTTCTCTTTCTTTCTCTACAAACTTCTAACCATCAACTTGCACAAGTCTGAAAATATCTGCTCCAAAACCCAGTATACATAATTTTCCAGCTGTGAAGTCTGCAGCTCACTATTAATAATCTCTGCATCTCTAGTTTGATTACATAAGTGTATCTGGTAATACCAGGCTGCCCAAATCATAGGTTCTGTCCAGCAAATATCACAGCTGCTTTTATTTCAGAGGACAATGTTTGATCCAACTACCTGTGGCCCAGAAAATGTGTATAATACATTAAGTTCCTAATTAACATTCAATTATTAATTATCAATTCTTTCCATAAGTGATTTAATAAATCTGGGAGTTGATCTTTGATTTTCTTCTAATTTTTAGATTCTATTGTTCTCATTACTTCTTACTAGTACTGTTATTATTATAGTCTTTGAATTTATCTCTTTGCCTCCAGTTTTATTCTATTCCAGTGTTCCCATGTTACTCTTTTGTTTAAAGAAAAAAAAACACCAACAACAACAAAACTTTAAACCTCCCCCTTCTTCTTAAGAAAAAAAAATCTTTTTTTATTTTCATAATGTAGAAATTTTCTGGGAAAGTACTCCTTGTCTTCCTTGCTGTCTTATATTTTGCTATATCCTCACATGCCAACACCAGAATCATCCTTATCACATGCTAGGTACAAATTATTGTAATTCTCTTTCTTGTTATTGATTTGTTTTATTCTTATACAGTTTAACTAAAAATGATCCATTAATAGCCTAGATTTTTTTTTCAAAATGCTATCTGAGCTTTAACTCACCTATAAAGTCCTCACTAATCTTCTGATGTTAGGATTTCTTTTCCTTTTCTATGATTTCATGGTGCACTCTCTATACTATCATCACATTTCTCTATTATTATTATGTAATTGTCTGTCTCTTCCACTATTCCATGGTTTCCTGAAAGTCTGGGGCATGATTTTTCGTATGGAATGTATATACCAAATTGAATTCCAGACACAAGGTAACTACTCAATAGGTATTCTAAATCTTTTCACTTGCTCTTAAACTTTTATAAGTCTAATATATTTTATCCTAAGTCCTTTGAAATATTTCAATATTACACATGAATATAATAAGATTTTTACCTAAAATCACAATTTCAAACCAATTACTCAATTGCCCATTCTTAATTAGAATCTCAAAGCTAACTTCTATCTTTAATGTGGGTGTAATGCCTAAAACATTGCAAGGACGTAATATTCTAAATATGAAGAGTTTTCTTATTACACAAATATATTAAGATGTGGTTCTTCTTTCCTCCTTTTTGCTCTCGGTTCTCATTTTTCTTTGGACTTATCCTTTGTTTATTGTCTCGGTGTTTACCACAAAGGAGACTCTACCCTTTTCAGCTGACTGAGCTGGCTTATCAATCAGAGATCCTAGCTGAGCAGATGATGAGTTGTTGACATCCTGAGTGATTTTTCTGTCCTTTACAGTTGACATACTGAGTCCCTTTTTAAAAATCACAAACTAAATTTTTTTAAAAGCTGATTTTGTAACTCTCTTAGCCCACAGGTTTTATACTCCTGGTCTATTTATGAAGTCCACATCCCTCGCCTCAGCTATATATCACTTGGTTTTGAGGCTCATAAGGTATTTAAATTCTTTTCCTCTTCTGATGAGACAGAATTCTGGCTTCTTTTTAATTTTCTTCCTATCTTCAAGCACCAAACCTTCTGGACACTAAAGATGCATTCATATGCATTCTCTCTCTCTCTCTCTCTCTCTTTCAAGTTTTCCTTAACCACACAGTACTTGGAAAAAAATTTCTGTAAAGAGCCAAATAATAATATTGGGCACTTTGGGAAGACAGAGTCTATGTTACCACCACTTACCTCTGTTCATGAGGCTCAAAAAAAATCAGACAATTCATGAAGGAATGGGTAGCTGTGGCTGTCTTCTAGCAAAACTGGGTTTATGGCCACAAAAATTTGAATTTTACATAATTTTACAAGTCATGAAATACTTTTTTTATTGTTTTTCAACCATTTAAAAGTGTAAAAACCATTTTTAGTATGTGAAACATGCAGAAACAAGTAGTAAATTGGATTTAACTAGAGAGTTTAACTAGTTGGCCAACACTGATTATACTGGAGAACCACAATTTTACCATTGTTCTCTGAGTACTTGGAGTACACCTAGTACATAGATCATTCTTTCTCTCTCTCATCTCTCTATATTTTTAAAATTTTATTTATTTATTTATTTATTTATTTATTTATTTATTTATTTTCAGTACTGGGGATTGAACCCAGGGACATTCTACCTCTGAGCTACACCCCCAGCCCTATTTTTTTTATTCTTTATTTTGAAACAGGTTCTCACTAAGCTGCAGAGGGCCTCACTAAGTAGTTGAGTCTGGCAGCGAACCCAGATCCTCTGGTCTCAGCCTCCCATGTACTAGGATTATAAGCATGCGCCACCATGCCCAGCTTCATCTCTCTTTAGAATGGATATAAAGTTCATATTCTCCCTGGAAAATTATTCCTTCACATGGGACTATTGGATTAAGTTTTATTCTCTAATTTGACTTTTCTTCGTATCTTTTCTCTCTCTCCCCCCTGCAGCCTTTTTTGTTTTCTTAATACATGGCTTATCATTCTGAAATTACACAACATAATGTGTATGTGTGTGTGTGTGTGTGTGGTACCAGGGATTGAACCCATAGGCATTTTACCTCTGAGCTACATGCCCCCCATCCCTTTTTTATTTTCTGTTTTGAAACAGAGTCTCGCTAGGTTTCTGAGAGTCTCACTAAATTTCTGAGGCTAGTCTCAAACTTGCAATCCTCCTGTGTCAGCCTCCCAAGTATTGGGATTACATATAGGCATGTGCCACCATGCCCAGTGCTGCAATGTAAAATTTAAAAAATTAATATGAGTTTAAAGATAGAAAAATATACTTTTAAAAATAAGATAGTATTTCATCCCTTGATACTGGAAAGGTAAATGAAATATTAGCAAATAGTCTTGGGTATCTTCTTGATTGGCTTAAATAAATCTATGATGACTTCATTTTTTCTACTTTGTGGCTTAAATATTTAACATGGAGAAGTGATTATTTTAGTAGTATTTTCTTTGTTTAATGTGGTCCATTAAAATAAAGAACATTCCCATTTGAGTTGTCAGTTTGACCCTGTCTTCTGACATATTGGCTCTGATAGTTTGTACCTTTTTTTATTCCAGATGAATTCTTGCTAGTGTTGAGAAGAAAATAGTTTCATGTTTCATTAGTGGGATACAAATTAAGATGTTAGTTTTGAGTTTTTTATTTCTCCTTCCAAAGTTGGGAATCTAGCTGCAATGTGTTACTCTTGGAAAAATAATCCCAAATTAGGATGTGAAACATTTTACTAACTGAAAAAAACATCACAATTATCTCTTTTCATAGCTGTTTTTATAAAATATATTTTTATACTCATTGGTTTATGTATAATTGTATAGTGCTCAATGAATGTTTTATACATGAAATGTAATTTTATGTTGTTCATGCTGCTGATTCTGTTGTGTGGGTGAGCACTGAAGTCCCAAGATTTTGAGAAAAATAAGGTTTGGCTTTAGCACATTTCTTCTGCTGCTGATTATAGTGATAACTATTCTGATGTTGCTATGGAAATAATGCAAATGATACTTTTCATAGGATGTTTCAGTTACTGGTGTTATTATTTTCTGTTTACTTATTTACTTATGTACAAACTGATGAAACTAAATTGTATTTTGTAGATGTAGATAATTACAAAACACAGTTGTTTATGGCTGAACAAGTGCATGCTCAGAAATTTGAGTGGAAGACAGATTCCCTTTCATTGTCAGGAACTCCTTTTAATTTACTTCCTACCTAGAAGTTGTGTTTTTCTGTTTCTACTTATAGATCAACAAGTTTAAAACAAATTCTCTGTCTACAATATAGGTAGTATGTATGTAATGACTTAAAATCAACTGATTTGGGACCTTAATTGCATATGTAAAAATCTCTTCACCTTTGACATATTCTATTGTCCAGGAGCAAGTCATAGACCCTGTGTAGGGGTGTGGATATGCAGAGAGTGAACACCAGAGGAAAAAGTATCAGGGTCATAACTCTATTCATACAATCTAACCACCACAGGAGACAGATTAACTCTCTTTGACAGGGCAGATGATTAGTAAGGAAAGTGTCTTAGTCCATCTGGGTTACTATAGTAAAATATCATAAACTTGGAAGCTTATGAACCACAGATATTTTTTTCTTAGTTTTGGAGGCTAGAAGTCCAACATCAATGAACCTGTAAATTCATTGTATGGTGAGTACCAGATTGTTGGTACATTGCTGGCCATCTTCTTTCTGTAAGCTCAGGTGATAGACAGGGTGAAGAAATTTCTTAGGCCTTTTTTTTAAAAAAAATCCTTTTATTACATTATTGTCTATCATAATAATGTAGTTCATAGTGATAGTGACATACATGCACACAACACTTGGTGAGCTTTCCCCAGGCCCCCTGCCACTCCCCCCTTCCCCTTACCTGATATTGAGATTGGCATTGGTATTCTCACATATGTACATAATGTCAATGGAAGTGTTTTCTTTATTAATTCTCCGTCCCTGCCCCCTTCCCCCAGACCACCTCCCTTGCTCCACTGGGGTTTCTTCTCCATTATATAAAGTCTCTCTTGTATCCCAGTTATTCCCTAGCTTCTGCATATGAGAAAAAAACATATGACCTTTCACTTCCTATGACTGGCAAATCTCACTTAACATAATGATCTCTAGGTTCAATCATTTTCCTGCAGATGACATAGTTTTGTTCTTCTTTACTTCTGAGTATAATTCCATTGTGTGTATATCCCATAATTTTGTAAGCCATTCATCTATTGCACTAGTGTCATTCATGAGTGCTATACTTTTGTGATTTAATCCTCCCCCAAAGGCTTCACTTCCTAAAACAATCACCTTGGGGTTAGGATTTCAACATATGAATTTCAAGAAGACACAAATATTCAAGCCATTGCATTCTACCCCTGGTTTCCCCAAATTCATGTCTTTCTTGAATGTAAAATACATCCATTTCATCCAACTAGCTGCAAAAGTTTAACTCATTTCAGCATCAATTCAAAAGTCTAAAGTCTCATCTAAATATCATCTAACTAGAATATGAGTGAAACTCAAGGTGTGATTCATTCTGCAGCAAATTGTTCTCCAGTTGTGAACCTGTAAAATCAAGCGAATTGTGTGCTTCCAAAATACAATGAAAGGAGAGGCAAGGACAGATATTTCTAATCCAAGAGGGAGAAATTGGAAATAAGAAATGAATGACAGGACCCTAGATCTCTCCCCTCTAGGAACTACTGGAGCAGAAATCCTGTCTTCTGGACACGGTGAGGTAGAAGTCTTGTCTCCTCAGCTTTCCTGGGAAGTCCTACCTCCATAGTTTTGCTGGAAGCAGCCCATACACAGGTCTCCTGTGCTGGAATTGCATTCTGGTGACTTCACCCGTCTGTTCCCCCACTTCCCCCAGTGACCCCATTGGGCACTGGGAGCTCTCTGTGGTGACTCTACCCTTATGTCAGCCCTTTATGTGAGCATTGAAGATCTATAGGGATTCCTCTGAAAAGTAAGGCAGTCGCACTCTACGGTCTTGTTGGGCACAGTAGAAGGTGTGATACAATGGATAAAATGTGACTTAATAAAATAACGCATTTTCTCTCTTAGGCAAATGATGGAGGAAAGGGCACTTAGGTAAAAAAGATGTTCAAAGTTCTGAAAGACTGATAAAGTTCAGTATTATTCTGAAAAGTATTAATTTTCCATATTTTTGGAAGATATGGGGAAATTAATTATATTCTTTGTGGGCCTGAGTATTGAGAAAGAACCAGAAGGCCATGGTTTAGCAGCTGTTGGTGGGCCAATTTGAGTTTAGCAAAAGGTGTAGAGTAGGAGAATCCAGAATAACATCTTTCTCAACTTAGTGAATAAATTTCATTTTTTCAGCATCCTTCATCTTATAGAGGTAAATTCTAGGTTCTTTGGCAACACAGGGTGCAGATCCCACCCTTGGTCCTGGGAAGGGAAGACCAGGAAAGTATTCCTTAGTTCTGCCAAAACAAGTAGCATTTTCAAAAGGTATGCATACCAGAGAAAGTATACAGTTTTCTAGAACAAGAAATAATTCAAATGTTCATGTTCAAATTACAGTAATATGTAAAGCAACTTGCCTCTGTGTCCATGGACATGAACAGGTGGCAAGGTAGATGATAAATAGCATTTAATCTGAAATAAATAAATAAACAAACAAATAATCTGGAAGATATAGTTTTTTTTGAATCATCAACCACATGTAGACTAAAAGTTCTCCATATATAAAGTTATAGAAGGAGGTCAATTCTAAGAATAAATGATGTTATAGGCTTCTGAGAAAAAATAAATTTGGATGGAAGGGAAAAACTAACTTAAAGTAGGTTGAAATGAAGCAGAACAGTAGTATTAGTGCTGTTGCTTTTATAAAAGATAAATCTTGCAAAAAGATGTAGGATGTATTGTTAGTGCTGAACTATCAGGAGCCTGGAGGCAGAAAGCCTGTGTGATTTCTCATTCTGAAATATTACTACAGGTTGTCTGGGCATGTAGCATGCACCTGAAATCCTAGCTACTCGGGAGGCTGAGGCAGCAGGAGGATTGTAAATTCGAGGCCAGCCTGGGCAACTTAGTAAGACCTTTTCTCAAAATAAAATGAAAAGAGTTAGGAATAAAGCTTTGTGGTAGAACACTTGCCTAGCATGTGTGAAGCCCTAGGTTCAATCCCTATTCTATGCCAAAAAAAGAAGAAAAAAATAAAAGAAATTTTACTACACATTTAAAGAGATATAAGGGTATTGGTTAATTTGAGTTTTTATATTCATTCTGTATGAAAACTTTAAAAATATTTTATAAAGCTAATCTTCAGATAGATATAAAACTCTTTTGATGGGATTCCTGAACATATAAGCATTTATTTTTAACTCAAAATTTGTTTATATCATATATATACGTAGAATACACAAGTTATAGTCTATATATGTTTCTAAAAAGCAGACATTTGTGTACAATGAGGACAATTATTCATTCATTGGTAAGGCATAGATAGTCTGTGGAATCAAGAGACCTAATAGTCTGTAATAAATATTTTGAAGCAATTAAGTATCTGGCCTTGAAATATCTTGAATAATGAATGTTTCTAATCTAATTTCACATTTCTTTTACATTTTTATTCTATCAAATCTATAGATTTAATATGTTCAAAAAGCTTTCAAACAATATATATAAAACACATTTTAAAATATTTTCTTGTATTCATATTTATTTATTCCTTTAGGTAAATATATGCTTGAATGATATTTGTCTGAGATAAGAATAAATGCAAAAATTAATCTTTGCTGCAATCTTTACATAAAAATATATAAGATGAAATTTATAATACAGAATTGAGCAATCTTGAATGAAATTTAATTTCTCTGGAAGAAAACTGATTTTACATCAAAATATAGAATAATTTTAACAAAAGTCTATTGTCATTTTAAGATCTGTCTATTTGGATAACTTATTACTCTTCAAAATTGTACTGCAGTTAATAGCATTTAACACACACATACACACACACACACACACACACACACACACACACACCACACACACACGCTACACATTTTAGTACAGGCATTGCAGATGCCTGTAATACAATGGATCTTTTCCAAAGAACTAAGGCTTAGTAAAGATCAGCATAAACCCCAATCCACCCCAATCCACTCAATTTGATGTCAAATTGCCACTCACCACAATTGCTAAATTAAGCTGCATTTATGAGGAGCTGTTATCTAGGTTATGCAGAAGGTTCAAAACTTACTTTGATCTTTTGTTTGTAATCATTAGGCAACACTTTCTTTCATGTGACCCCTTACATTTCCAAAAAGTTTTAGGAATATATTATTTTCTATTAACTCTAATCATTGAGTTATATTCTAGTATGCCTGTGAATATTTAGCACCTCCCTTTTTAAAAAAGTACCATGATTTTTAGATTTATGTGATTCTCTTGCATTGTGTACAAAGTAGGGCAACATATAAATAGAAAGGAGTTTCTATGATCTTTTACAATATTTAAACCATGTGACACTATACCAACTCCCCATCCCTACAAAAAATGGGCTTCCTATTGCGCTTCCAATAGAATCCGAACTCCCTCCCTGGGCTACCAGAGGATACCTGGTGTGATCCCTTTCTAAATACCCTCTGTCTTGTCTTGAAACACTACTGTCACAAATTCTGTTCTCAGCACACTGGCTCTTAGAAAATGCCATGCTTTTCTTACCAGAGGAAATACATGTGGACGCTCTCAGGAAAGCTACTCACCACCTGTGCACAGCCCCCTCTCTCAGCTACTCTTGACTGACTTCTTTTTTTCCTTTGGATCTCAGCTACCTCATCTGTCTTGCTATTTATTATTCTGCCACACCTGTCACAGTGCCTGGCACATAGTAGGTGACCAATAACTATTTAATTAAGAAAGGAAAAAAGAAGTAAGAAATGAAGAAGGGAAGGAAAAAGCAATTGTTTTTTGTACTGTTTAATACGTAAACTCAGGAAATTCCATTGTGAAATTCATCCATCATCAGTCCTGCTATGATGAGCTCTATATCACACTTTGTGTGATATGCTGCTACAGCCAAAGACTGTACAGATTTTAGCAGCATGTTAGTTACACAAGGACTTGAGACATTTCTTTAAGTATACAATTTCATGGCATTCACTATATCATAGATACCTAGATATTAATTATTGTAATGATGAAAGCAACATCACTATAAACAACCAAAGTTGTACACTTATAAGAGTATTTCTACAGGCGATCTGAGTGCATGCTTATGTAATGCAGGTCTCTCTATAATTAGCTAATCAGTTTAAATAGTTTTTACTAATTTAATTTTCTTCTCCATTTCCTATTAATAGATTGTCATGGCTGATTTAGCTGATGTAATTAATAATTTTGGAACGACATTATGAGTGCTCACTGGCATCATTAAAATGAATCTTAAAATGTTTTCAAGCCAGTTAATTTTCTTCCTTAAAGACAGATTGAATAGAGTAGAAGAATCAATTTAAAGATAATCGGAGTTTCAGTACAACATTAATATAACCTATCGTTATTGTAATTGACCAATTTAAGATTTCATTCAATTAGTCATCTCAGATATTTTTAATCTTTTAAATTATATTGTTATTTTAATTGAGATAATTTCCATTAAAATGTGGAAAAATTTTATTTATAAGGAAAAGTTAAAAGAACATTTTTAAAATTGATGTATAATAAAAAGAGTAGAATACCTTTGTATTTCCAGTATAGCCTTGACTTTTTAAAGTGGCCTCTTCCGTGTACCCTTGATGGGAAGACCAAATAGAGTTTCAAGGATCTGTTTTATCTTATGACTAATCATTCTATATGATTCATTTATTTTATAAAGTATTTAACAATTTTGATATGACAGGCAGTATTAGAGTTAAATTAAGAAATTTTAGAAGATAATGATATCATCAATTTACTCAGCAAATATTTATCAAGCTCTTACTACACAGCAGACATTGTCAGCATTCTGAGCAACAGCACTGAACTAAAGAGTGTTTACCTGCATGGTAATTATAGTCAAGTAGAAAAAGAGGTAGGTAGATGGTAGATGATAGATAGATATTAGATAGATAATTATTAGAAATTGCAGGGCAGAGAAAGTGGTTTAGGGAGTGCTAGAGAAGAGCACACACTTGTAACCCCAGTACTTGGGAGGCTGAGATAGGAGGATCGCAGGTTCACAGCCAACCTCAGCTACTTAGTGAGGCCCTCTGCAACTTAGTGAGACTCTGTTTCAAAATAAAGAATAAAAAAATAGTGCTGGGGGGTGTAGCTTGGAGGTAGAATGTCCCTGGGTTCAATCCCCAGCACAAAAAAAAAAAAAAAAATTAAAAAAAAAGAAAGGCAAGCTGGGCATGGTGGCACACGCTTGTAATCCCAGCACTTTGGGAGGCAGAGACAGGAGGATCTGGGTTAGCGGGCCTCAGCGCTCTCTCTCTCTCTCTCTCTCTCTCTCTCTCTCTCTCTCCCTCCCTCTCTCCCTGTCTCTCTCTCTCTCTCTATCTATCTAGTGAGGCCCTCGGCAACTTTGTGAGACCCGGTTTCAAAATAAAGTATAAAAAATAGGGCCGGGGGTGTAGCACGGAGGTAGAACACCCCTGGGTTCAATCCCCGGTACCGCAAAAAAAAAAAAAAAAAAGAAAGGCAAAGATATCTACATGAAAGTGATCATAATGGTGGGTCATAGCATCTAAAATGGACATCAATGAATCTCAGAACATGAGAAATCCTTTGGGGATGGTCTGCAGTGGATGTGAGTTCTTCTAGATTTTGAAAATTGCTGAAATTTTGCTAGGTAGAACAATAGAAGAGTTTCGAGGATGAGATATTTAGAGTTGAGATCACGGGAACTGGGGTATGGCTACTGTGATTAGCAGAACATAAGTATAACCTTGAGTATACATGGGGGAGATGTGCTTGAGGATCAAGTCACTGAAAAGGGGAAGTCAAGATTCTCCTGCAAGGCTATTGAATAATCCAGAACTTTGACTGGAAATGGGAAAGCAGCAGTGGTCCAGGGGTTAATATCTTAGAGGAAATAAATCTGAGGCATTTGTAAAAGGAAAGATAATAGGTAGTATAGTCTGATAGTGGAGGATCCAAAAGTGAAGGGTTTTAGAAAACAGGGATGCTAATAGTTTGGAAGTTCAATAAAGATCAAGAACTCCTAAACTAGAAGATGATTTGGGTACATGAGATTCTTTTATAACAAACTGACACTACTGGGTTATCAGAGGGGTATGATGGGTTAGTGCTCCACACCACCCTACCTCCTCCTAATGGGCATTGATGAGTAGCAGAATATGGAAGGCTTCAATTTAGATTTCTTTTTTTTTATGTTTTTATTGTTGCATTGTAGTCTCACATCACAATGAGTATCAGTTTGGCGTTAACATACATGCACACAGCTCTTGGTGTCCCTCCCCCCTGCCTCCCCCCCCCGCCTCCCCCCTACATGCAGCACTGACAATGATGTTGGTATAATCTCATATATACACATTGTTTATGACAGTAATTCCATAGATTCACTTCTTTCTTGCCCTTCCCCTTCCCTTGTACCCCTTCCCTTGCACCACTGAGGGTTCTCCATTGTCACTGGAGTTCCTTTTGTGTTCCCACTACTCCCTAAGTTGCGCATATTAATGAAAACATATGTCCCTTCTTTTTTTGTGATTGCCTAATCTCACTTAACATAATGTTCTCCAGATCTTTCCATGTTCTTGTGAATGCTGTTATTTTGTTCTTCTTTATTGCTGAGTAGAATTCCATTGTGTGTATTTCCCATAATTTTGTAATCCATTCATCTGTTGATGGACATCTAGGTTGGTTCCATAATTTGGCCACTGTGAATTGTGCTGCTATGAACATGGGTATGCATATATTACTGTTGTTTTCTAGTTTCAATCCCTTTGGTAT
>PVJS01005052.1:0-34266 GCA_004027185.1 Glis glis
GTGGTGGCGCATGCTTGTAATCCCAGTACTTGGGAGGCTGAGACAGGAGGATCGAGGTTCGCAGCCAGCCTCAACTACTTAGTGAGGCCCTTTGCAACGTAGTGAGACCCTGTTTCAAAATAAAGAATAAAAAATAGGGCTGGGGGTGTAGCTCGGAGGTAGAATGCCTCTGGGTTCAATCCCCAGTACTGCCAAAAAAAAAAAAACTACTATTAACATTACCTTTAGAGAGTTGCAGATGGTTGGGGACGGTTGGAGCATAAGGACAATGTAATAAGTGTGGGTTATCAGAGTAGTATTTCTCATTCTGCCATTTGACTCCAGGGCCTCTATCACTTATCACTATATCACATCACAGCTGGAAGCAATATTTTATCTCAAGTGGGTGAATGGGTGATTTCTATCAGGACACTCTGTCTCTATTGCTAAATATACTCTGGTCCAGTGGTTCCTAAACTTGGCTATGCATCAGATTCCCCTGGGGAAAATGTTTAAAAACCAGGGCCTTTTAAGCCTAAATCTACAGATTACTATTCAGTAAATTTAAGGTAGAGCCCAGGAATCTGCATTATTTAAAAAGCTTTTCAGGCGATTCTGCTGAACAGCCATATTTGGAGAGATTCATTCATTCTACACTGAAGTCAATTCAGTATGCCTTACTCTTATTGCCCACTGAGTAAAATAACGTGTAGCTCATCTAATAACAATAGATTCATAAAGCCACTAGCCTCCTTTTTATCTTGAATCCTATAAAAAACACCCTGATTCATTTATATAAGGCATTAATAATATTATGCCTTCCTTCTTAATAAATATTAAATACTGGATAATATTCAACATTTAAATATTTTTATTATGAATATATATTTTATATTTATTTAATATTTAAAATAAAATTTAATATTTAAAGCAATGAATACTGAAATATTTTGTAAGGGTGATAGCATATAGGAATAGGAAACAACAGAGAGACAAGTTAAAGTGTCACCAAACATTAGAAAATACCATTTTTTGCTCTGCCAATTATGATATGAGAAATTCATCGACTAATTCATGGAGGTTTCAGCATTATTACTAGGAAGATCTGATTTTGCTTTGCCACAACCTTTTGTTCTTTCAGTAGGTCTGTCTTAAAGAATATCAATCAGCCCCATCGGAGAGCCCTACTTGCTTCACAAAATAATGATTTATTTCACTAAAATCATTTATAGCTTCTTAGTGCACCTAAACGTTTGTTGATCATCACTCCATAGAAAGGCCTAGAGGAAGAGTCTCTTCAACCCTTTTTTTTTTTTCTTTTTGCAGTGCTGGGGATTTAACTCAGGGCCTTACGCATGCTAGGAAAGTTCTCTGCCACTGAGCTCCCCCATGGCCCAGAAGAAGAACATTTTTAAGCAACAGGCTGAATATAAATATAAATAAATAAATAAACATCTCTGAAGTTATAAAATGAAAATAATTGTATGTGATTTTCAAATAAATACAAGGGTGGGCAAGGTATGAACAAGGTGACCAGGAAGTACCATAGTAAAATTTGGAATTTATCCTGAGAGGAATGGAAAGCTACTGAGAGGGTTTTTTTTTTTTTTTGGTAAAATATATACTCTAAAAAAGTCTAAGACATTGCAGATGCTCCTTGGCTTAGGAGGGCTTACATCCTGATAAACCCATCGTAAGCTGAAAATTAATCATAAATCCGCAATGCAAACATCAGAGCCTAGCAGCGCCGGGCACTGTGGAGGAACTTTGGTTCCCCTGTGATCGCGTGGCTGACTGGGAGCTGTGGCTCACTGCTGCCGTTCAGCATTTAGAAAGAGTACCTGCCACTTATCATTAGCCTGGGAAAAGATCAAAATTCAAAGTATGGTTTCTACCAAATGTGTATTGCTTTCGCACCATCATAAAGTGGAAAATTTTTAAATTGAACCACAGTTGAGTCAGGGACCATTTGTAGTTCTCAGTGTTAGAATTGTCCGGGAAGATTCCTAAAAATAGCAATGTGCAAGCTTCCCTAGACCAGGATTGAATGTAATTGGCCAAAACCACCCACAATGTTTGAATATACAACCAAGGTTGAGAACCAATGCTCAGACTCGCAGCTGAGAGACCAGCAAGGATCTGAGAGGTGATTGCTAAACCAGGTCCTGGTGGAGGAAATGGAGAAATGTGGATAAATTGGACAGATGTTCAGATGGTAAAATGGACAGCACGTACCAACTGGTTATGTGTAGGAAGTGAGAGAAATACATAAAGCGAAAATTACCATGAGGTTCCTCTTAAGAAAATGGGCAAACTGCGGTCCTATTCATTGGCCTCAGATTCTAATGGACCTAGATTTGGATCTGAATTCTCTATTTTTTATTTTGAGGCTTTGGGAAGTTTTTGTTTTGTTTGTTTGCTTGTTTGTTTTTTGGGTACTGGGGATTGAATCCAGGGACATTTGACCTCCAAGCTACACACCCAGCCCTTTTAATTTTTAATTTTTATTTTATTTTTTGCGGTACTGGGGATTGAATCCAGAGGCATTCTACCTCTGGGCTACACACCCAGCTCTATATTTTATTCTTTATTTTGAAACAGGGTCTCACTAAGTTCCAAAGGGCCTCACTAAGTAGCTGAGGCTGGCTGTGAACCTGCGATCCTCCTGTCTCAGCCTCCCAAGTACTGGGATTACAAGCGTGTGCCACAACCCCTGGCTTTTATTTATTTTGAAACAGTATCTTGCTAACTTGCCAGGTGTCTCCTTAAGTTGCTGAGGCTGGCCTTGAACCTGCAGTCCTCCTGTCTGAGCCTCCCAAGTACTGGGATTATAGGAGTGTGCCACTGCAGCAGCTGGGAAGATCATTTAATCCCTTCGAACACTTCACAAAGTGGAAATGATAAGACCTGCCTCACAGAGATATTATAGAGAATTCATGAGATAACATACAGAGAGGACTCGGCACACTGTCTGTTACATAATGGATGATCAATGAGTACGTTTCCCTTCCATCTTATGCTACTCCAGATGTAGTTGATATGAAAAGTGAGGTGTAGTCATTTAGATTTCTAAGAGAACTAAATTTTTTTTTTTTTTTTGCGGTACCGGGGATTGAACGCAGGGGCGTTCTACCTCCACGCTACGCCCCGGCCCTATTTTTTTTTTATGCTTTATTTTGAAACCGGGTCTCACGAAGTTGCGGAGGGCCTCGCTAAGGAGAGAGAGAGAGAGAGACAGGGAGAGAGAGAGAGCGAGAGAGAAAGAGAAAGAGAGAGAGAGAGAGAGAGAGAGAAATAATGCGCGCGCGCCCGCACATGCGCGCTGAGGCTGGCCGCGAACTCGGATCCTCCGGTCTCCGCCTCCCAAAGTACTGGGATTACAAGCGTGCGCCACCACGCCCGGCAGACAACTAAATTTGTTTAAAGACATGAAGTCATTTTACCACAGTACTTAACAAACACTATGATTTGTACATCTCAGAAGATGCAAAGACCTTTAAAAAGGTGTCTTAGATGTTGGAAAATAGTCTACTGTCATTTCTAGAGACACAGATATATTGAGAGAAACCATCTGCTTCTAATATTGGTAATTATTTCCAAAAACACACAGTCAAGATAGACAAGAGGCTGACAATGAAAGACTCATTTCAGAAAAGCATTCTGGTTTCAATTTGTAAGAACAGAAGTCTTTATGTACTGGGAGGGATGATCTTGCCTTGCATTTACTTTCCCCTTTGCCTGGAATGTTCTCCAGAAATCTTTACCACCAATGTCCTCATGACCCTCAAGGTTTCATTGCTCCTAAATGAGGCCAACTTGTCCACCCTACCTCACCCCCACTCCCACATCCGCACCACCCCCCTTTATCCTATAACCTTGAACCTAACTCTTCCTGTTTGTGGGGGTTATTTTAGGACTTATTTCCTTTTAACAAACAGACTGTAATTTATTCATTTATTTGGTTTACTTTTTTACTGTCTGTTTCCTCCCAATATGATGTTGTAAGGGCTATAAAACCCTCATATGTGTTTGCTACTCTCACTGAACATAACACTTCTGACAGCAGACTAGGGGAGTTATTTCCCCTGTACACCAAGCAGCTCTCCAGTGGACCCCAACTGGGTGTCCTCTAATTCCATTTGATCCTGACACTCTCTACCTGGAGATAGTGGCAGATCTCACAGGTTGAGGGCTCAGTCCCCTGAGACTGCCCTTCACTTTAGATGCTAATCACAAGTCCCAGGTCGTGCCCTGTAGTTATGACAACTGGCTATGAATGGTGCTGCACATGACCCCCTTCTCAGGTTTGGTTAATTTGCTAGAAAGCAGCTTACAGAACTCAGGGCAATACTTTACTTATATGTACACGTTTATTAAAGAGGCTATTGCAAAGGATCCAGCTAACCAGCAGGAAGGGAGAGATGCTCAGAGTGAGGCATAGGAGGAAGGAGGGGCGTGGAGCTTCTGGGCCCTCTCCAGGTAGGCCACCCTCCAGAAACCACATAGTCAGCCATCCAGAAGCTCTCTGAACCCTGTCCTTTTGGGTTTTATAGAGGCTTCATTACATAGGCATGAGTGACTACATCATTGGCTATTGGTGATCAGGTTAACCTTCAGCCCCTCTCCCCACCCTGGAAGTCTGGGGGTGGGGTTGAAAGTCCCAACCCTCTAATCACATGATTGGTTTCCCTAGCAACCAGCCTTCATCCTGAGGCTATTCAGGAGCCTACCAAGAGTGACCTCATTAGAACAAAAGATGCTCCTATCACACAGGAAATTACAAAGGTCTTAGGAGCTCTGATCAGGTACCAGATCCAAGGACCAAATAGTAGAAGAAAAGATTCTCTGAGAGCCCCCATCTACAATGGTTTTAGGAGCTCTGTGCCAGAGACCAGGGGACAGAGACTAGATTTCTTATTATATCACAGTACTATAGATGTAAACTCCACAACGGCAGGGATCTGAGTCTGTTTCATTAATTTGTGTGTCCCAAATACCTAAAACAGTGCCTGGCCTAAATTGGGTGTGAAATAGGTATCTGCTGAATAATAAAAGACTTTAAAGTTGTCAACAAAATTCAAAGTTTATAGATTATATGCCAGTATTAAAAGTATGCTACTAATATAAAACGAAGTCATCAAAACTGATTTAGTTAAAAAAAGGATAAATGAAGGGGTTGTTGAAACCAAAAATTTTTGTTCACTAGTACTAATCAATGTTCTCTTTATTCTTAAAGCATCTATTCAAGGGCTGGTGGAACACAGGAAAGAGTAAGAGTATGCTTTTTAGGGGGGAAAGACTGGCTTTGGAAGCACTATTTTGGAGGAAGGCATGATCTAGTGATGAGAAAAAAGATTAATATTTAAGAGTCTAACATTTTGCTTTTAAGCATGTAGAGATGCTTTCTTGTACCAAAAAAGGTGGTATGAATCTACTTATCAACAATTTATCAGCGATACTACTTACTTAGCCATAGAGAGGATTATAATAATCTCTCTGTGTGTTTTATTTATTTATTTATTTATTTATTTATTTATTTATTTTTTTTTTGCGGTACCGGGGATTGAACACAGGGGCGTTCTACCTCCGCACTACACCCCCGGCCCTATTTTTTTATACTTTATTTTGAAACCGGGTCTCACGAAGTTGCGGAGGGCCTCACTAAGTAGAGAGAGAGAGAGAGACAGGGAGAGGGAGAGAGAAAGAGAGAGAGAGAGAGAGAGAGAGAGAAAGAAAGAATGAGAGCTGAGGCTGGCCGCGAACCCGGATCCTCGGGTCTCCGCCTCCCAAAGTACTGGGATTACAAGCATGCGCCACCACGGCTGGCCTCTCTGTGTGTTTTATGTCTCTGTCTCCCCCTTCTTTTCTCTCCTTGTTTCAGAGAACATGGGAGAATGATGTTAATATTCTAGTGCTTAATAAAAACATAATTCACAATACAGCCCTTATTTCCTAATCATGAAAACTGGGATTTATGAAGATAACCATGCTTTCTTTTGACCAAACCACAGCTGCCCAGAATGGGCACAATCAACTAAGATTACCAGGACAGGCTAGGTGGGGATGACTTCATGAATTTCCAGAGAAGAAATTAAACAACATTGTAATGCTATACTTACACTACAGAGAACGTGAAAGAAGGAAAGGTGTTCGAGTCATTTCAATTTGCATGGATTTCATGACATGTCTGATTTCTAGTCTAAAGATTTCTAGGAGATGAGAATAAAATAAATGAAGTTTAGGTAACTCTAGATGATACAGATTAAGACAGAGAAAATGCCAAACCAAATAAACCTAAAGTCACGTAACAAAGAATCACTTGATGGATCCACATTTGGATTTGTAGTGAGAGCGCACAGAGTCCATCATGCCTAACCTCCTGCACTTCACATGTGAGCTCCATCCCAGGCAACTGAAAGCCCGATGGGAAGGCTGATGATAGAAGATCAGATAATCTGCAAAGCAGATAATCTGCTTCTCACAATTGAGCATTAGAACAGTCTAGCAGACCACCTGAGCCCCATAATATACCCTCTGCAGGCCCACAACCGGGGCCTTTCAGGCTATTGACCCAAGCCCAGAGGCATCGTGGACGCTCACAATTAAAAGGCTTTGACCCAACTTCTGACCTCATTGGCCGCTTCCTGTGGAGAGTGTCTGAACTGGCCTAACGGAATTGCAGACGTAGGAATGCTGCCCACATAGTGTTCATTGTACCTTCTAACTCAGGAAACCATCAGGATGGTATTTGTTCAGATCTATGCTGGTCCAACAGCTCAAAACAGTTCACTTTCCCCTGTGTTTTACAGAGGGTGACATTGTTTCCAACAATACTTACCCCTTACTTCTATCAAAAGTGGCATCTTTAGCACATGCATACATGGATTGGCAGTTTGGCTCTGTGCTTCTTTGATAGATTCAACATCTTTTATTGGTACAGATTCATCGGGAGCCTCAGTAGGATCATCAGTATAAACAAGTCTTTGGGAAACAAGACTTCCAATAAAAAACAAAGTTACCAGTTATCTTAATATTGTAATTGCTGCTGCTAGTAGGACAGCAAACAATATATTCAAAACTAATATAGATGGTCTAAAATGAAACAAACATTTTGTCTCACTTAATTGCCTATGAAACTGTGAATAATTTGAGAAGATCGGAAATGTGAGAAATAAGCTTCTCCAAAGCCAAGAATTCCAACTTGGAGAAATGTTCGGTTGGAAGAAAAAAAATGTTAAATGGGCAATGTCGAGACTAGAAATTAAATACTTTGTTCTAAGTCAATGTATTCCTTCCTGTATTTGTTTATTCTTTCCGAGGAGCATGGTAATAAGAGTCCGTGCTCTTGAGCTGAGTGTTCTAGACCAGCCCATCACTGAGTATTGAAGCAGATAGACTACTCCTAGCTGAGGGGTGTAAAATTCCTGAGAACGTAAAGAATGGTCTAGCTCTTGTCAAATTACGCAGTTCAGAGTTCATCCAGTGACCCATACTACATAAACATCTGCTTGCTAAACAGTTGTCTATGTGTGTGCATTGTGTGGGGGTATGCACGAATATAGGTGAGCAGGGAGAGAGAGCTAACCTCTTGTCTCTTAGAAAGCACTTTGAGCAACTTTGATACTTACTGGGAAGAAAATTATCCACAGGATGAGTTTCAGATATAAGTATATAACAAGAAATACCACTGAGCAAATAAAAAATTGTTCTAAACTGGGCATGGTGGCGCACGCTTGTAATCCTAATACTTGGGAGGCTGAGACAGGAGGATTGGAGGATTGCAGGCTCAAGGACAGCCTCAGAAATTTAGTGAGGCTCTCAGCAACCTAGTGAGACCCTGTTTCCAAAATAAGAAATAAAATCGGTCTGGGGGTGTAGCTTGGGGGTAGAATGCCTCTGGGTTCAATTCCCAGCACCACACACACACACACACACACACACACACACACAAATGTTCTAAATCAGGCACATCTTGGTTTTAATTTCTCCAAGTCAATCTCTCTATCCAAAGCAGAAAAAGAAAATCAACAACAATAATAAAACCTAAGGGTAAAAACTCATCTTCTGAGCATACATGAATTTTCAGATGAGGCAGAAGGTTGCCGGAATTAATCATGTATTCACTAATCAAATAATAATGGGGTAGTACGCTTGTGATATTATATTAATTGTACTTGCAAAAAGATGATTATGTAATTTCTGGGAAAGCAGAGAGTTCTGCCCTAGAAAAGTTACTCGCCATCAATGTGCAAACCACTAGACTTGGGTTATGTGTTCACCCTTTTGAAACTAGAGAGATCCTGCCAACATTTCTTTTTAGTTTTAAAAGCAATTCATTTCACCGCATATACAGTTTCATACAAGGCACTAAATTAGATATGGCTAAAGGGCACAGAGATCAACTGTATCTCAACTCAGAATGCAGGAAATCTGACAAGATTTTTTTGAAATGAATCCATTTGATTCCCATTTATAATTATACCAGTACACGGAAATATGTAAACTGGTACCTCTATCACAGGGGCT
Source organism: Glis glis (assembly GCA_004027185.1). NCBI lineage: Eukaryota > Metazoa > Chordata > Mammalia > Rodentia > Gliridae > Glis > Glis glis. The sequence goes on from PVJS01005052.1 coordinate 8,506, forward strand.
TTTTTTTGTCTTCTACTTTCCTTGTTAACGTTACTAACACCATATTGAACGAATAAAGTAATCGCTATACTTACAAAAACATATAATTAGCTAATACAATGTTTATCTTAATTCTTAGGTTTCTGACATTTATGGAATTCCTGACATTTATAGTGAATATTGATTGACCTCAGCATTTATTACATTTAAACAGTTCCAAAATCCCCGACTGAAGAAATGCTGGCCATCATTCTGTCAAACGTTTCAATTTATGCCAGATTACTCATTTATGATTGGAATTCTCTCAACAGAGACAGATTCAGGTTTTGTGGGGCCTGAAGTCTATATATTCGGCGGTCCTTCCTTAAGAAACATATATAAGACTAGTTTCAGAGTCTTGGGAGGGGCTCATGCAAGTGACGGGCCTTCAAGTTTGTGTCTCTGGTTTTCGGCCTTCAGTAACCACCTTTCATTAATGGCAGGATATAAAACAGAGCAACAAGTATCTGAAATTTAAGTCGGGGCGGAAACGGATCTCTGAAAGTTAATTATAAGAGTTATGTGGATTTTTGTGAAATTGAACCACTAAGGAACCCCAGAAACCTCCTCTAACATTACCAGGCACAGTGTCAGGAGGAGGCTCAAGGTTAATCACTCATTTCCCCTTTCAATCTGTCTCAATTACTGTTATGGGATTCTTCAATTAGTCATTCTCTTTCTCTCCAGGGATAGGAAGAGATTACAGATAACTCATCCCAAATAGACTTCACAATTTGAATCCTTCCACCCTGCCAAAGAAAAATCTTGGATGGAGAGGAGCAAGGTTTGCTATCATCCATTCTGCACTCCATCAATGCCACTCTTTCATCAGACAAAGAGAAGCCATCAGTCTTCAGGGATGCGAGGCCTTCTTTCCCTGGCTCCCAAAGGAGCAAGGTCTGTTTGTACCACACACTTAGTCCAAGACAGCCCTAGGCAATTGTTCTTAAAACTACCCTTGGAAGGCCCTTTCCAGAAGCTAGCCCCTGAGACAGAGGGCCGTGTTATCAATCACGTAGACAGCATTTATACATTTTTCTACGTCTGCTCTCTACTTGTCATAAGACGAGTGTTTAGCCCTAGGTTCAAAAATCCATAAAAACAGACATTTCAGGGACTCTTTAGGACACATTTGTGGTATCAATAGTTTACAGAAGATTACCCAGAAAATAATGATTTCTAAACCTAGAAAGAAAAATGTCTCCCATGCTTAAAAGAAGGCATCCGATCTCTCTAGATTCATGGGATAAGGACAAAAGTCTACTCCAACTACAGGCTTTGGGGCAAAGGTTGTGTTTTTACCTTTGCAAAAACTAAGCAGTCTGGGATCTGTTGCCAGGATACAGAGATTATAATGCTGGGTGCAATTAAACAGCAAGAGTATAAAATAACACTGTGAGAGGATAAATATTTCTAGTTATGATTTTAGGAACTGTTTATTCTCCCAGAGAAGGACTACATGCTCAAGGACTGTGTAAAGTGATCTATTTCTGATCAGTCATTCCCTTCTTTGTGTCATCCCTGGATTTATATGGTCACCGTACTAACAAGACACTGCAGGGACTGGTCCTCATGATTACCACATCCAGTAGACTCTGGACTCCAGAGCACGGGGACAAGCTGGTGGAGGAGCACGGGGACAGGCTGGTGGAGGAGCACGTTTTCCTTTTTGTATTCTTAGTGAGAAGTAGAGTGCTGACAGATAGTTGGCACTCAAAGAGTGAATTTACTCAATGACTGGCACGTAATGGATTATATTAAATTTGGTGAGGTTTATATATATTTTTAAAATTGACTTTGAATTGTGTCTTGTCATTTAAATGGGAATGGCAAGAAGACCAATGTTTGTGGAGTTAACATGGCATACTGAAAAAAAGAAATACTGAAGTTACTTTATAAAGACTGGCACAAAGGACACTCTTGATGGACTGAACAATCCTAAGTATGGAGCAATTTTTAATATATTCCCCTTCTAGAAAAATATTCCAAGTCTCAGAGAGTTAAAATATCCCAAATGCATTTTAAATTACATCATTTATTTCAAATTTCTTATAAAATTGTCTCCTAACTCCTGACTTTCCTCTTCATAACACTTGTAGTTTTATACATGAAAAAAATCCAAAGCTCAATCTTGACTCATGAAACTCTTCTGTATTTATGAGCCCAGGATATCTTGAGATACAGTTTGATGAGTATTGGTGGTGGGGCGAGGGGTGGGAAGTGTTAATCAATATTGGTAAAATTTTCCATTATATCTTTTAACCTCTTAGCACTGTCTCCCATGTATGGCTCCCATATTTTCCTTTTGCATGAAAGCCTCTGAAACCACAGAGAACTGACTGTCTTATTGTGATCTACGACCTCAGCATAAGAGACCATTTCTGTTGTCTCTGTGACCACGTTAGGCTGCGCTTACAATCATGAATCCAGAAGGCAGTGGGAAGCAACTGTGCACAATTCGGTGGTTCAGGTCGATTCTAGAAGACCGAGGTGGTTCCATAATAATTAAATACTTATATAATGATTATTTTGATTAGAGTAGTACTTTGCTAATTCTCTCAAATTTACTTAATTCTTTCAAACCCCTATGAGATAGGTTCCATTACTGTCCCATTTTATAGATGAGAAACCTGAAGTTCAGAAGGGCTAACAATTGACTACTAAGGTTACTGAGATTCTATATCAGTCTAGCTCAGAAATCTTTACTAATAGTGATGATAACAATTAATACTTAGGGAGCACTTATTACATGCTAGCCATATTTGAGGCACATTATTTATTTATTTTGTGGTACCAAGGATTGAACCCAGGGGCATTCTACCTCTAAGCTATACCACCAGCCCTTTTTATTTTTTCTTTGGAAACAGAGTTATAGAAGTCCCCTGAAGAGCTCATGCATTAATGCTCAGTTGATGTGATTAAACCATAGGGTTGTAATCTCATCAGTAGATGAATCCATTGTAATGTATTTACGGGGTGGTAATGTAGGCAGGTGGGGTGTGGTTGGAAAAGGTGGATACCTGGGGGTGTGGCCGTAGGGACTGTGCTTTTGTCTTTGAATTCCCTTGCTTGTTTGTTCTCTTGCTTCCAGCCTCCATGATGGAGAGAGGAGCAAGGGCTGTGCTCTCTTCCTCTCTCTGCTTCCTGCCGCCATGCCCTGAGCTCCACAGATACTCACCTCACATGGACTGAACCTCAAAATCTCTAAAAACTGTGAGCAAATAAATCTTCCTTCCTCTAAGTTGTGTGGTCAGCTGTTTGGGCTTACAGCAGTAAGAACATCGAAAGGGTCTTGCTAGTTTACTGAGAATCTCACTAAATGGCCGAGGCTGTCCAGGAACCTGTGATCCTCCTGTCTCAGTCTTCCAAGTACTAGGATTACAGGCCTGTGTCACCATGCCTGGCTCTAAGTATTTTAAATGTGAACAAATGTTCACTTATTTAAGAAACAACATTAAATCAGAAGTCAAATTCTAGTCCAAATGCTCATACTCATTAACTGTGTAACTCAGCAGAGATTACTTTGACCACTCTGGGTCTCAATTTCCACAGATACACATTGAAGGCATTGTGTCAAATGATCTCTGAGGTCTAACATTATATTTTTAGTCTTCCCACATGAAATAGGGCAGTGGAAAAGGATCTTGAGAAGGGAACTGGAGTACCTGAATGAAACGAGATTCCTGTTCTTAAACAAAGCAAAACTGTATACTAACCGAAAAATGCCAATGATTGAAGTCCAACAAAGATTTCACAGGATGCTCAAAACTATATGGTATATTAATGCAGAACATAAAATGAAACTCATTAATTTAAAAAAGTAATAAATCTTACAAGCCATAAAGGAAAAAACTGATAAATTTAATTACACCACTTTTTTTAAACCTTAGATGACAAAAAAATCATACAGTCAAAAGATAAATGACTGGGAATAACATTTGCAATACTTGTAACAGACACAACTTATTATTTTATGACTAGTTTATAAAAATCAATGTAAAAGATTAATGGGAAATGGGTAAAAAGATATGAACATATTTCTATGTATCCTGGGTGCTTAGCCCAGTTCCTTGAAGAAACAGATGATCCCAAAGCCAATGATGAACTAAATATATAAACTATGTGATCTCATTATTAGTCTCTTTATCAGGTTTAATAAAAAGCACACAAACTACCCATAGTGATTTGAATAATAATAACTGGTTAATTTTCAGGATTGTTACAGGAATATAAAATTAGGATATTGTACTAAAAAAAGGAAAAAGATAAGTAAAAGCCAATGAACATTTGAAAAAACTGTCCAACCTAACTTGTAATAAGGAATTGATTAGAAATCATATAAATAATGCCATAATAAATGACTCAAGCAATCGAAGAATGCATATGTGAAGATAATGTGCTCTTAAGGAATTTATAAGTTAGTAACACCTACTGTTGCTAAGGGTGTAGGGAAAGCAGTACTCTCACACACTGCTGGAAGGAAGGTAAAATGGTAGAGCCTTTTTAGAGGGAAATTATTTATCAAAATTAAAAATATAAATATTTTAGGTTCAGCAATTCTACTTTTAGGAATCTATGCTACTCATATCTCTAAAACACCAAAACCAAGACAGGCATGATGGTGTATGTCTGTAATCCCAGTAGTTGGGAGGCTGAGACAGGAGGATCACAAGTTTGAGGCCAGCCTCAGCAACTTAGCAAGACTCTCAGCAACTTAGCAGGACCCTGTTTTAAAATAAAAAGGGCTGGGGGTATAGCTCCAAGATAGAATGCCCCTGGGTTCAATTCCCAGTACCACAAAACAAACAAAAAACAAAACTAAAATAGACAAACAAAATACTCAAAAGTGAACAGCGAGATCAGTGCTCGCTCACTAATGTTCATGACCAGTTGTTTATTATAGTAAAAGACTAAAAACAACCATATATATAATAAAGGATTGGTTAAATTAAGTGTGGTATACCTGTCCCAGGGACTATTATGCAAGTGTTAAACGAGATGGGAGAAGATAGTATTGAGTTTTTGGTTGTTGGGATTTTTTTCCCCTTTATTCTTTTCAGTTTTAAAGCAAGGCATGGAATTATTATTTATTTTTAAACTTAAAAATATTAAGTCAGGGATACATTACCATATATCATGATACATTACCATATATTAATTTAAAAGGATAGACACATACATATACACACATATTATACTAGTATTAGCATAAATATTTTTCTGGCAGAAAACATGAGGAATTTAATGCATATCCATAGAAAGAGGTTGAAGAGGGGTCTCATTTTTTGCATTTATATATTGTTTCCATGTGCTTATACTATGAATTTTCAAACGCAGAACATTTATATAAGAGGAGTCTTTAAATTATGGGTCCATCTTCAGTAATTCTAAGAATCAACCACTCTTACTGAAAAACTCCTTCAGAATGTCTACCAATCAATATGGCAAACAAATCCATTTCCCATTTCTTTCTTCGCAAAGCAATATCTTTCTCTCTTAGCCATTTTTCTTTTACAAACAAGAACAACAACAAAAGCAAGAACACTTCTGAGTTTTTCCTCAGCTCTTTCCTCCTCCTTGTTCCCTCAAATACAATCCAGGTGCCAAATGCAATAAACTGTCCTCCATTCTCTCTGCCAGGGCCCTCGTTCAGGTACCCATTACCCTTTGTTAGATAAATGGCAGAAGAAGACATTTTTACTAAGTCTATCAGTGTGGCAGGTACTTCACAACTCTTCTCTCTGATCCCTGCAGCAATCACAGAAGGTTGATAGTAACATCTCTTTTTCCCAGATATCCACAATATAACTACACTTAAAAAATGGTGTCATCAGGGGCTGGAGGTGTAGCTCAGTGGCAGAGTGCTTCCTAGCACGCGCAAGGCTCTGGGCTCCCCAGCATTGGGGGAAGGGGAGAGAGCAGATGAATGAAAAGTAGTATCTCATTGCATTAAATTAAATTTCTCTAATTCTTAAGAGGTCAAGCATCTTTTTGCTTATTTGTCATTTTTATATTTTCCTGTGGTATTTCCTATCTTATGTTCTGCCCATTTTAATTTAACTGGTTTATTTGCTTATTGATTAGGCATTTCTTACATATTTTTATGTTTTCCCCCTAAACTTTTTTTGGGAAAAATTTCAAACCTACATAAGAGTTGAAAAGAAGAGGATAATAAACATTACACATCCTTCCTCTGTATTCACCAATTACCAGTTGTTAACATTTTGCCACTTCTCTTTGAAGCCTCTGCCTCTTCAAACACACTCTCCCTCCCACTCTTTCTCTCTCTATTGCTTGTAGACTTTACCCCATTGTGACACTACTCCTCTAAAAACTCCACCATAGCCTGTATGGAAGGAGGGGAGCGGAGAAGGAGGCAGGGGAAAGTCCACCAAGTGCTGTGTGCATGGATATCACTATGAACTATATTACAATGTGAGACTAAAATGCACCAATAAAAGTATAAAAATAAAATAATAAATAATAAATACATCAGCATGTATTCATGTATTCTGTGCCTGTTAATGCCTTCTGCTATCCCAGCCCTTCAGAGATCTTTCCTCTAGTCTAATGAACTCTCCACACTCCCTATATCCTGCATCCTCCACATTCCTTTCCTTGGAATGTATTTCTGTTATTCTCCATTATGCTCAAATGTTCTCCACCCTTTGAAGTTCAACTCAAATGCCCCTTAATCCTTAAAAACTTCCCTTCCTAGTTGGGTGCAGTGGAGTATGCCTGTAATCCCAGTACTTGGGAGGCTGATATAGGAGATTTGCAGGTCTGAGGTCAGTCTTAGCAACTTAGCAAGACCCTCAACAACTTAGTGAGTCCCTGTTTCAAAATAAAAAGGGCTGGGGGTGTTGCTAGGAGGTAGAATGCCCCTGTGTTCAAACCTCAGTGGGGGGGGGGACTTCTTTCCCAATTTTTCCTTCTGTTCTTTGTATTCTTTCATACCCCTTATTGCTTGCTTCTTGACAGCACAGTTATCTTATGTATGTCTCACATCACCTACTAGCCCATGAGTGCTGGAGGACAGAGCATATCCAATAGCAGGTTATATATTTCACAGAGCTTAGAATAGCCACTTGCAGAAAGGAGACATTTAATAAACAGCTGCAAAATCAACCTTCCAGAATCACTGGGTAAATATATGCTTGTGAAAGAATCCAGAGATTTTAGATTTAGATTCTATTTCTAACCCATTCAGAAACTTTATGATTCTATGCACATTGCTTAACTTTAATAGTGATGATATTGATAATAGAGTAACTGCTCTTTCTTTTTCAAGATGTGGCACTTTACACCCACTGCGTCATTTCATCTTCACGACAGCTTTGTGAGGTTGACATCATTACCATATTACAAGAGGAAAGTGAGCAAGATCCAGTACCATGTCCAAGGTCACACGGGTAGGGTGTTGGCTTATGATTTTTATGTTGCTTATCTTTGTTTTATTTGTATTGCTTGCCTGACCTGAAGAAGGTGTTCAATATATGTAGAGTGACTTGCTCAAAACTGGGTGTTTACCCCTGCTTAGGCATATATGAATTCAATGCTATTTAGGCAAATCAATACCACCACCAACAAAATAACATAGACTTCCTAATAGATAACTAAAGAAAAGTTTATACCTTCTGTTATCACAAAGAGTGACAATATTATCTTTGGAACTCTGAAATAGATCAATTTGGCTTTTAACTTTTTAAATCGATCATGAACAGCAGCAGTACTTAGAAAGGCATGTATCTGAAACATCTGCAGCCCTAAGGGTCTGTTTCTTTGGTGGGGGAGCCGGTTCTGGAGATGAGCTAGCTAATTTCTACTCTGCTTGAAATAACTGACAATTCTACCAAAATCCCTCAGATGGAAATCTGTGACTTCTCTACTCAGTATTGCACATTACCTTGGACAAAGCTCAGGCCAAGGGTCCAGGGTCACAGCCTCTTGCTATCAAATAGGGGACCTGGCTCTCAGCTCTCACAAGCCAGGGGAGCCTGTGGGTCAAGCCAGCCTTTCTGTCTGAGCAGGATTCTGAAACCTGACATAACTGGGCTATTAATTCAGTTCTCTTAAAGCCCGATGCCAAAGTTACTGGTAATCCTTGCTTTTAAAATGCAAAAAGAAAAGAATGCAGTGTATAGAACATTTTCCCCTTCATTATACAGACTTTTTTTTTCCAAACCACTACTGTTTCGGCTTTGATCACTGTAGTGGACTGCATGTTTCTGCCCCCACCCAATTCAGATGCCTAACCCCAATGTGCTGGCATTAGGAGGCGGGCCTCCGGGAGGTAACTGGATCATAAGGGTGCAGCCCTCATGAATTGGATTAGTGCTCTTGTAAGAAGAGGCCAGACAGCTGGCTAGCTAGTCCTCTCTCTGTCATGTGAGGATACAGGCAAAGTCAGCCGTCTCTAAGCTGGAAGACAGCTGTCTCTGGACCCCAACCATGCTGGTGTTCTCATCTCCAGCTTCCAGATCCAGAATTCCAAGATATAAATGTTTGTTGTTTAAACCACTCAGTCTATAGTAATTTGTAACAGCAGTCTGAAGCAACTAAGGCAAATATATATTCTTAATGGATCTATTAACTCTTAAAAGTTGTAAGTAGTGGCAAGACCAATACTCCCAGAGAGATTTGGGTCCAGTCTCAGTGTCTTTATGATTAAGGTCAGGTGATCAGCTTCTAATATAACAGGGCAGGGAGGGGAGATGGCTGTTATACAAATATGAACCCCTGGCTTGAAATTAGGGGACCTGGTGGATTGAACTCCTGGCCATGAAACCTTGGGCAAAGCACTGAACTAGCCTCTAAGCCCCTCAGAAATCCTTAGCCATGAACTGCAAGTGGCCATTCCTCCACTGGGCTGTGGTTAGGATTTGTGAAATAATGGATATGAAAGCACTTAAGCACAGTTGCCTGGCTTAATAGATGCTCAATAAATGTCAGTTGAATTCAACCTATGGGGACTCAAAAGTATGTTTTTAAAAGTTATGGTAATTAAAAATTGTAATAGTACATAATGTCACTAAAGTATGGGGATGGACTTTGTAAGGGGGGGGATCCTTTAAAATTGGGAGATTTAAAAAAAGACTCAGTCATTGTCCTGCCTTCTAGCCTGTTCTTTTGTGTGTGGGTGTGGGGTGGAGGGGTGGTACTAAGGATTGAACTCAGGGGCACTCTACCTCCAAGCTATACCATCACCCCTTTTTAATTTTTTGTTTTGAAATGGAGTCTCACAAGGTTGCTGAGAGTCTCGCTACATTGCTGAGGCTGGTCTTGAACCTTTGATTCTCCTGTCTAAGCCTCCCAAGTACTTATAGGTATGCCCACCATGCCCACCTGTTCTCTTTAAGTTGCTTTTTCTTTCCCAGCTTCATCTCAAGCTGGGAGTGGAAACTGGCCCCCAAGCCCTGGCACCAGTGGGCCATAGAACCAGAGTTGCAACATATGCATTCGTACCTCTTGGCTCCCAGCGTTTGTCCTTTCCCTATATTTTCCTGCAGCTGCAGTCCCGACAGAGAAGACAGTTTTCCGGACTAACTGTCTTCCTAGTTTGGCCAAGCTGAGAACACATCCCTTTCTTGCTTCACCACAGTTTCTCTCTTTTTTTTTTTTTGCGGTACTGGGGATTGAACGCAGGGGCATTCTACCTCCGCGCTACACCCCCAGTCCTATTTTTGTATACTTTATTTTGAAACTGGGTCTCACGAAGTTGCGGAGGACCTCACTAAGTAGAGAGAGAGAGAGACAGGGAGAGAGAGAGAGTGAGAGAGCTGAGGCTGGCCGCGAACCTGGATCCTCCAGTCTCCGCCTCCCAAAGTACTGGGATTACAAGTATGCGCCACCACGCCCGGCCACAGTTTCTCTTTGTTAACTGGAACCATCCAGAGACAGTGGATGACTGGACCTGATACCCCAGAGTCAGGGAGTCCAGTAACAATTTTAATCTAACCTTTTAATATTGAAATTTGTTGAAGTCATTCCATACTTTGCTATGTGAAGGATTTTTGCTCATATTTTATACCTTCTCCACAACAATCAATCAAAAACATGTGTTCATTAAATGAATAAGTTAATATATGATAATAAATGATAATACAGATAATAAATGATAATAATGGGTTCTAGCAGTTACAAGCAAACCTGCTGACAAGAAAACTATGTTGAAATTGACAGAAGACAACCATGTTTTACGGTTTCAATTACTGATTGGAGTACTGACACTGAGCCCTTGCTCCATAGGCTACAACCTCCTGCCAGACATTTACTGACAAGGGCTTGCAATTGTAAGTTTGTGTCTCTTGCAACTCAGAGGCATCTCTCAAGGACCGGAGAGTCATTCCCAAGAAAATAATCATGAAAAGGGAAGACAGAACCCTAACTTTGATAATTCCCAGCTTATTAGCAACCCTTTGGACTCTTTCGCTTCTCTGAGCCCCCATAAAATCTCCTTCTAAAAGACCAAATCAAAATGGAGTTAAGCTCTTTCTCCTATTGGCAAACATTTAAAAAAGTAAATTCCTAATTTCTCAGTGGTGGATGGGATGTTTTACAGAACATGCTGTCCTGGGAGGCACCTTCAAGTCTAATCTAAGGATGACCCTGAGGTAGATGGAACCAAAAATTTCAGAGCAACAGAACCTTAGTTTCAGGGCTGGGATTTACATGGACTACAATCAAGAGGGAGAGGAACTGACCATAAAATTACAACACGGGATTAAAATAGTAAAAACCTTAAAAGACACAACTGCGTCTAATCAAGACCCAAGACACTGTCAGACCCAGCAACTCCCAATTGCCCTTAAAAGTCATCTTTAGCCGGGCGTGGTGGCGCACGCTTGTAATCCCAATACTTTGGGAGGTGGAGACCGGAGGATCTGGGTTCACGGCCAGCCTCAGCGTGCACACACTCTCTCTCCTCTCTCTCTCCTCCCTCTCTCCCTCTCTCCCTCTCTCTCTCTCCCGCTCTCTCTCTCTCTCTCTCTCTCTCTCTCTCTCTACCTAGTGAGGCCCTCCGCAACTTCGTGAGACCCAGTTTCAAAATAAAGCATAAAAAAAAAATAGGGCCGGGGGTGTAGCGCGGAGGTAGAACGCCCCTGTGTTCAATCCCAGGTACCACAAAAAAAAAAGTCATCTTCACTTCAATCAGGGAGAGAGATGTGAGCAAGCCTCCTGTCTCCTTGTTGGTTAACATTCAGTAAAGCTATCTTTTTATAAAACCCGGTGCCACGGTATTGGCTTCCATGCAGGTCAGACAGTGAGCCCTTGCATTGTATAAGTATTGCTAAAACTAATAATTATGAAAGGCTTAAAATATGCTAGGCATAGAGGAGGATGCAGAATTTGTAAAAGATAGGTATTTTACCAGGCAGGGTGGTGCCTACCTGTTATTCCAGTACTTGGGAGGCTGAGACAGGAGGATTGCAGGTTCAAGACCAGCCTCAGCAACTTAGAGAAACCCTGTTTCAAAATCAAAAATAAAATAGGGCTTGGGCTGTATCTTAGAGGTAGAACGCTCTGGGTGCAATCCCTAGTACTCCCCCCAAAAGATAGTTATTTTAATCAGAATCTCAAAACTGGGAAGGACCCAGGCGTGGTGGCACACGCTTATAATCCCAGTACTTGAGAGGCTGAGACTGGAGGATCCGGGTTCGCAGCCAGCCTCAGCTACTTAGTGAGGCCCTCCGCAACTTCTTGAGACCCGGTTTCAAACTAAACTATAAAAAATTGGGCCGGGGGTGTAGTTCGGAGGTAAAACACCCCTGGGTTCAATCCCTGGTACTGCAAAAACAAAACAAAACTGAGAAGGTTGTAAGCAGGTGGAGCCAAGAAAACACCATGTCCCTTTCTACATTACCAGTTATACTAGTTGTAAGCTATTTGAATTTCCTGAGTTTATACCTGCTTGCATTACATGTACTTTTTGCTTTTAAGTCTAACTTCAGATTTTTAAAAGAAAAAAATAAGTGATTGTAATGGTGGGAAATATAAAAGCAAGAGGGGTCTTAGGATATGCCAATGCAACTTGAAAAGGAAAAACAAACTGACAAATGAAGCTAGGCCTATTCTTACTAAGGCGAGGGATGGATACTGAAGCTCGAAAGGGTGCTATCATCCTGCTAGTTAAGTGTCGATGTGTTGTGTAATTGAAATGTCTTAAGTGTTTCCAAAAATGTGACATATACATAATATGTCATCTGGACTTCTAAAGAAAATGTCTGCTCCCAAAGGGCATGTAAGCCATAGAAACTCATGCTCTTACTACAACAATTAGTAATCATTCTCTAATTTCTTTTTGTTCTCAATTTATTTTTAACTGATACATAAAGAGAAATTTTACATATTTAAGGGGGCACCCTGTGATGTTTCAACACATATATACATTACATGTTTAAATCAGTCTAAATATATCCCGCTTCTTGAACACATCATTTCTTTATAGTAAAAACATTGAGAATCCTCTTCTTCTAGCTTGTTGAAATGTATAGTACTTTATTATTATCTAAAGTTACCCTGCTGTGCAATATTTCATCAGAACTTCACCCGTCTCTGTAACAATAATTGTAATTTCTCAATCTTCATTACAATTCTCATATACATATTATAGGTAGTATACAAGAGCTTTTCAACATTGGCCCCCCAAATCTGAACACTGCAAACGTGTTAAGAGGAAAACAATGTCAGGTGCCCATTTGTGACAGTGCAAATCAATGTCTCTAAAGACAGCTGCCTGGACTCTGGGTTATTCTTGTTACCTAACAGGAAAACAGTCTGTGTGACCATTACCGAGGAAGAAAAAGCGTAAAGATACTGCTAAAAGCAACCAGAATTCTTGAACTCTTTGACCTAATTTGATTGAGAAATAAAGTGTATCTCAGCCCCAGTTCCAAGTCTACTCAAATATTTGGGACAAGTGCACAGAACTGGATTTCATGGAGTGGTTGGTCAGTTGTTAGGGACTGAGCCATATAAAAGGCAGACGGAGTCTTGTCTTCCTAAAGTTAATAGTCTTCTCTGAGGTCCCCAAACATCCCTAACTCTAATCAGTAATTGTCATTAAAAGCTCTCATTATGCGAAGTTAGGGTAATTAGAGCATTGTGTGCTCACAGGGTGTACTGCGGGAAGAAGGCTGGGAGGGTTCATAAATTAGTGCCAATTCTCTCTCCCTCTGTCTACCGTGTAATCTGCCGCGCGAGAGAAAAATCGTATTTATACACATTAAGGCAAAAGCCCACAGGCCCCTACAAAATTATCCTAAACACTAACTGTGGTTATTGGAGGGACCCCTATTTCATTATGTCTCAGAAATAAAAGAGATAAAGTTTGCCATCAATAACACTGAACATATCTGCTGAATCCCACAGATTCCGAGGCATTAATAATTCAACATCTTGTGGGAATTTTGTCATGGTGGAGCTACGACTCTTCTGCAAACGGAGCTCAGGGATGCTCAGTATGATCTATTCTTGTATATGTGCACCACTGCAGTGTGTATCCTGACATCTGAAGAACACAGGATCCTGCTGCATCTCTACGATTTCTGAAAGTTTGAATCCATATTATAAAGTCGTTATGCATGAGATACTACATTCCTGCATGAAGAGTAATTGTCATGATCTGTCATTATACTTTTTAGATTAAAAGGACTGGTAAATGTATTCTGGTTTCATCTTTAAGCATACGTGCTATCACTCAAAAAAAAAAAAACACTGAAATTGAGCCAGGTGTGGTGGCACACGCCTGTAATCCCAGTACTTGGGAGGCTGAGACAGGAGGATCGCAGGTTTGAAGCCAGCCTCAGCAACACAGTGAGGCTGTTAGTAACTTAGTGAGACCCCGTTTCCAAATAAAAAATAAAATAGGGCTGGGGATATAGCTTAAAGGCAGAATGCCCATGGGTTCAATTCCCAGCACCACAAAAAACAAACAAACAAAAACACTGAAAATGAATGGTGAGAGGCAGAAAAGGGGAAAGAAAAACACATTGGCTCTTTCCCTGTTGGGAGGGATTATGTGCATGGGTCTATATGTGCATGTATGTGTGTGTGTGTGTGTGTGTGTGTGTGTGTGTGTGTGTGTATTTGAGTGTATGTCTATTTTATATTTACATGTTTATTACATCGATGTATTCGCACACACGATCACATACACGCACATGCCTATGACCCTCAGATTTACTGAAAAAACTAGAAATTAGCAGGGTCAATTATGTTACTCATTATTGTCCCAGAGGCTACCATTCATGAAGATAACTCTAGCAAAAAATATCCACCAATATTTATTTTCTCAAAAGATTGCTTTACAATCCCTTAAGGGTGGGGTAGGGTGCTGAGGATTGAATCCTGGGCTTTGCACATACTAAGTGTGTGACCTACCACTGAGCCACATTTCCAGGCCAGATCCTCAATACTTGATGAGAGCTTTTGAATAGTTCTCAATACTAAAGATGTTATCCCTTGGTGAAAATTCTTCCTATTGCTCTTAGAATAAGGGCCTAAATCCTCTTTAACAAGACCCAAGAGACTAGCAATCTAGCACCCCTGCCTGCCTGAGTCTCATCTCAGCCATTCTCCTCTTTATTTTCTGAGCTCAAGAAGCAAAGGCCTTTTTTAGTTCTTTGAAAATATGGCATTCCTGCCTCAGGGCCTTTGAACATGGTGTTCTCTCTTCTCAAATGTTCTCCACTTGGCAGATTCCTACCATTGTTCAGATCTCCACCTAACAGTCAATTGCTCAGAGAAGCCCCCCTGAACCTCCCTCCCACCTAAATAAATACATGAAATAATGATAGGTAATAAGTACTAAATGGAACTATGTGTTAGGCACTCTGCCTGACTGTTTATATGCATTTTAAAAAATTTGTTTTCACAACCCACATTATCACTTTATGTGTGTGTGTGTGTGTGTGTGTGTGTGTGTGTGTGTATTTGTGTGTGTGTGCGCGTGCACAGCAGCCACTGGGGATTGAATCCAGGTGTGTTCTACCCCTGAGCAACACTGCAGATCTTTCTATATCTTCTTATTTTGAAATAGAGTCTCACTAAGTTGCCAAGGCTGGCCTCAAACCTACAATCCTCCTGTCTTCCAAGTATTGGAATTACAGGCATGTGCCACCACACCAGGCTAACCGCATTATTATCTTCTCCGTTTACAGATGTGAAAATGAGTCCCCAAAAAGTTAAGGAATATGTGCAAGCTCACAGCTTGTAAATGGTGGCGAGGAACTCACTGAGATGTTCTCCCTACTACCTTCTCTCTTTACAGTTTATACTCTTTGGTGAAGCTTGTCACATAGCCAGTAATTTATTTAATGTCTACTTTCCACACTAGACTATAACCTCCATAAAGGCAGAAACTATCTCCCTGTTCACTATAGGAGAGACACTGTGCTTATGTTGGGAACATAGAGGTGAAGGAATGTTTCTTGTTGAATGGATGGGCGCATGGCACACTGAGTGATTTTTAACACAGAGAAAAAAAAGGCTAACTTAAAATAGTTTATGATGCATTGCAACCAATCGAATTTAAGCGCTGAATTTGGAAAGCTAAAATAGGTATAAACTATTATTAAGCCCCATATGAAGCCCAAACAATTTTGCATAAATGTAATTTGAATATGAGATATATTAAACAAGACTTTAGGGGAAATCAGTGCAGTTTGTGCAACTAACTACACAGGCACCTACCAAGAAGAGCGATTACTCAGGACGCCTTTTGAAAATTCAGTTATCTATAGCTTTCAGAGTGGCTTCATAGCTCCTGACTCCAATTTCAAAGTATAAACAAATTTAAAAATCTCACTGAAATATTATATGTAATTAAGGTAAAATTGTTTGACAGATCCATAAAAGACCTATCTCAATGAATACTGCTAACCCAGCATATTAAAACAAACTGGGTATTACTCTGCATTATTTAAAAAAATCTAATTGGAGTGATTACAAATTTTTTTTGGACCTAGAATGTAAGTCCACTTCAGTTGACTCTGGGGACTTGTGAAAGTCAGCCCTATATTCCAAATTCTCATAATCTGTGGTTACAACATGAATGGAAATCTGATGTCATTCTTTATTTGTAGTCTTTATCTCTACATCCTACATCACTGAACATTCTATTCCCCAGAACAAAATAAATAGGTCTTGTTTCATATTCTTCCTTTCTACAACAACATGGTTAATGAATATTGAAATGGCCAAAAATATGCCGGGCATGGTGGCGCACGATTGTAATCCCAGTACTTGGGAGGATGAGCCCGGAGGATCTGGGTTCGCGGCCAGTCTCAGGTACTTAGTGAGGCCCTCTGCAACTTAATGAGACCCTGTTTCAAAATAAAGAATAAAAAATAGGGCTGGGGTGTAGCTCAGAGGTAGAATGCCCCTGGGTTCGATCCCCAGTACCGCAAAAAAAAAAAAGAAAGAAAGAAATGGCCAAAAATACGAGGCAGCTTATCATTAAAATTTTTTTCAAGGAGTACAAATATTTCATTTTAAATCATTCATTGAAAATAATTAGCTATACTAGATCAGCATTTATGTGAAGACACCAAGACAAAAGTCTTTAGCAATATATTAATTTAGAGAGCCTACAGAGCCCAAATATGTACAGAAGACTGGGAGAAGATTCAAAGATATCTTCTAAGTCCCTTTTCTTATCCATGAGGTCACATTTCTTCAGATTCTTATTTATAGAAGTATAAAATGAATATACATTTTAAAACCCACTAAGTGTGGTGGCACACGCCTATAATCCCAGTACTTGGGAGGCTGAGACAGGAGGATCTCATGTTCAGGGATAGCCTCAGCAACCTAGCGAACCGTTTCAAAACAAAAAAATAGAAAGGGCTGGGGTGTAACTCAGGTAGAATGCCTCTAGATTCAAGCCCTAATACCACAAAAGCAAGCAAGCAAGCAAGCAAACAAACAAACAAACAAACAAACCACCTTATTAGATGTAAATAAACTTACAAAGTTCATTTACATGAGAAATGAGAAATCAAAACAAGTGTGGCTGGCCGGGCGTGGTGGCTCACGCTTGTAATCCCAGTACTTTGGGAGGTGGAGACCGGAGGATCCGGGTTCGCGGCCAGCCTCAGCTCGCACACGCACGCGTGTGCGCATGCTCTCTCTCTCTCTCTCCCTCTACTTAGTGAGGCCCTCCGCAACTTCGTGAGACCCAGTCTCAAAATAAAGTACAAAAAAAAAATAGGGCCGGGGGTGTAGCGCAGAGATAGAATGCCCCTGCGTTCAATCCCCGGTACCGCAAAAAAAAAAAAAAAGTGTGGCTGGGTACAGTGGTGCACACCTGTTATCCCAGTGACTTGGAACACTGAGGCAGAAGGATCACAAGTTGGAGGCCAGGCTGTGCAACTTGGCAAAACCCTATCTCAAAATTTAAAAATAAAAATAAAAAAGGGCTGTGGATGTAACTCAGTGGTAGAGTGCTTGCTTCGCATACCTGCGAGACCCTAAGTTTAGTCCCCAGTACTAAAACAAACAAACAAAACTGTGTATGCATTGGACAGTATGAGTATCATGAATATCATGCTAAAGTGTTACTACTTTGGTCATTCAGTATTTCAATGTATTTCCTATCCTCTGAGTTCTGCACCCCTGTCTGCACCTGTCGATGACCATGTATGACATCTGTTTTTCTTTGCTTAATTTAGACTTTTTAACAACTTAACATTCATAAAAATAAATACAATGTCCTCATAAAGGAAAGCTAAGTTAGCCTCTGAGTTATGAGATACTGATCATTCTTCTTTTTATTATGTATGCATCATGAATTGTTCTCATTATAGAACAATCTGTAATAAGCCCTCCCCACCCCTACACGCACAACATTTAACTATTCCTTCTTCTCTCTGGCTTAGACCTATCTAAAGGTAGTTGCTTAATAATGTCCATCTGATGAGGACTGATAAGGTAACAACAAGGTTCAGGTAGCATTTGACATGTTGTTTCACAAATGAATCACCCCGCTTGATTTAATTATTCGACCACAGGAAGGGACCATTATTTTAACTTCTAAATAAAGGAACAACTAATTAAATCAAAGTAATTTAAAGGGCTCAGAACATGGAAAGAAACACAGATACTGGTGGAAATGCCTATTTTAGTAGAAGGTGCATATTTAAATAAAAATGTTCCCTCCAGTGATGGACATTTTACCAAAAGCTCTAAATAAAATGAATTATTTTGTGCATTATGGTATGAAAGTCAAAAGCTCATGAAAGTAGAAAAGGTTGATAGTTTTAGATTACATTACTCGAAATAAAGAAGGAATTGTTGCTGACATCACCTTAAATATACCGCATATTGACATGTTTTTGAAGGAATTACAGTTTTGTGGCACAAGTCAAAATCAAATTTATTTCAATCAGCTACAGCATATTTTTTAAAAACAAAAACACATTAGGATACAAAAATATGAAAAGGCCTTTATCAACCTTGTTCTTTATGTACAAGATTTAAAAATCCCTTCATATTTGCAAGCAAAAACATGCACAATGGTAAAATTATAGAATTATGTATGTATCCATAAAAAGAGTGATTTCCCACACACAAAAAGAATTCCTGACCGCTATTTCCAGAAAAGTTCCCTGAAAAAAAAGTAGGTAGGGATCAGCCCCTTTAGAAATTCAGTCCTAAATGTTTAAAACCATAAAAGGAAAAGTCACTGAGATTTACACATATATAACAAAAGAAAAAGGGGGGAAAGAAACAAGAGAATTAAGTCAAACACTCTGCTAACTGAATTCAGACTTTGGGATTTTACAGGGCATTAATCTAATATATGCTAAATTAGATTTTCAAATTCCATAACATTTGATTTCTTTTCTAAAACTGGTTTACCTTTAATCCCAGAAGTTTTTCTTTCAAAGATAAACTACAATTCTAAGTGGGATTTCTATTCAACTAGGAGCTCTGTTGTTGTTTTTTTAAGTATTTATGAATCATATTTATGATTTTACCCTCCCTAAACATTACTTTTGACTTTAATAAAGTCAAGACTGATGTAAGAACTAAAAGACGGTTTACTGTGGATTAAATAATGCTCATTTCCAAGCAGGACCACTTGCACACTATTTGTCAATTAAAATAATGTCAGAAAAGTTTTCAGGCATCTGGGAATTTCTTCCAGCTTAACAACTACAAGCAACAAGAAAGTCACCCAGGGATTTCAGGATAAGATAAGTCTGCTTTAGAAATATGACCTCAATAATATATATTTGATCACAGGTAACTTTTCTGGTCTTTCCTGGACCATATCCTTCAGCTGGAAGAAACCATGACTACGGTCCAGTCTGGCCCAGGAGGGTCTACCCAGGATTTTCAGCACGTACGGGGTTGGAAGCTTTCCTTCAGACCCTTCTTAAGGGGGGCTTCTCAAATGCACAGAGAGAGGTCACCCCACAGAAACCATCACGGCCAGTCCACTCACATGAAGTGGGGTTCAAACATTAAGTCTGTGACTTGTTCAAGAGCAAATAAAAGATTGCAAAAGGATGATTTTTACAATGAGTAAACCTGACATGGCTTTAAAACAAGAGAGCAGAAGAAACACCTTTAAGAATTCTCTGGAGTGGAACTGAGCAATACAAAATAAGAGAGGAAACTAAAGCTCAAAGAAAAACTGGATAGAGCAATCACAAAAGAAGGTGTTCATTTTGGACAGGGACTCCAGGGGCCAGCAATCTAAACGGTGGAATTGTAGAACTAGTCAGCTTTCCAGGCACCCCAGATGAATATAATGTGACAAGGGTTCCAAGCGTTATTGATACAGCATTGGTATTTTCTGCAACATCATCTAATCAGAACACAGTAAGTTTTAGGAGCCTCTTGAGATTTTTTAAAATATTTGGATATATGTATACATACATATAAAATATTTGGATATATGTATACATATATCCAAAGGCCTGTGGATGAGCACAGGGAAAAGATTCTACTCTGTACTGAAAAAACACAGGTACATATCTTTATATAAGTCAATGTCCTACAACTTGACATTTATTTGGCAATGAAATATCAATCAGGACATAAGGAAGAGTCACGCAAAAAAGTATTGCTTACATACACTTAAATATATACACTCATACTCGTACAAACACATATAATGAATGTGTGGCATCCACTATAGCTTATATTTAGTTGTCTTTCTGGTTTAAATAGAGAAGTAGTATCAAAAAAATTCTTCATCACAAAAAAAGTGGAAAAAAATTTAAGATAAAAAAAGCCAGAAACACCAAAGAGGAATCTATACTAGATCTACTTCTTACCCAACAGTGGAACATTTGTTATAAGAAAAGTAGACAAGCCTTAGGCCAGTGATCAGGAAGCCCTTTAATTTGACATAATAAGAAACTGACTTATGGACCAAAGCATGCTGGAATTACTGTACTTCAGAAAAGAATCTCTGGGTGATGTCAAAAGACAAGAAGGATGAAATGTGGCTTTGTAAAGGCTGTTAGAGACAGAAACAAAAGGCAAATCCATCCTGAAGGAGGAGAAAAGAAGGGAGAGGAAACGTAGCCCTGTGGGAAAAGTGATGCCCTGCATGTGAACAGGGATCACAGGCCAGTGACTGGCAAGCCTCCCAAGTCCCTGGATTTTGTCTAGCGGAGTCCTGGGAAACGGTTCATTCCAGGCTCTGGGTAAGCAGCAAAGACTCTGGGTTGAAAGTGGCACAAAAGGGCCCTGATCTCTCAGAGCCTGAGCTCTAGTGGGTACTGAGATGATAGAGAAATGAATAAGACACTTCTGATAGTGGTAACTTGTCTGTGAAGGAAGTAAAGCAGGTTGATGTGGTAGAAAGTACCAGGAAGTACTCAGGGAGGGCCACTGCGGAGCTGCCATGTGACACCTGAGTGACAGAGGGGTGAGCAAGCCAAGAGCCGAGGAAAGAAGGCTAGACTGAGGGGATGGTTGGTGCAAAGGCACGGGGGTGGGGTGTGAGGAGAGAAAGACTGTGTTGCTGATGCATGTTGAGCATGGCAGGTGGTGTAAGATGGGGCCACAGAGGAAGCCGGGGGTGGATAATAGGATCCTAGTGGGAATTTAGATTTTATTCTAAGGGCAACAGGAAAGTAATAGAGGTTTTAAAACTGGGAAAGAGTTGGGAGAGTCTGGTGATACACATAAGATTTACATTCTAAAAAGCTTACTTTGGCTAATGTGTGGAGTCAGAATTTTAGGAAGAGTAGGAAAGAAGGAGGGAGACCAGTTAGGGAGTAAAATTGCATTACGATTGGCAAGAGTCGATGGCAACTGGGATTTGAACAGTGACAGTGAATATTAAAGATGCATGTCGAGGGTCGGTCCAATAGGATTTTCTGGTGAATCAGATATGGAGAAGGAGAATGGATGGAAAAAGAGAAACCAAAGAATGCTATTAAATCCAAGTAAGGGGTATATTATGGTTTGAATGTAGAATGTTCCCTAGAAAAGCTTATGTACTGGCAATGCAAAAATACTCACAGGTACAATAACTGAATCAGGGCTGTAATATTATCGATGGATACGTTGACCGAAGGATTAATAATTTGAGTGGATTTACTGGACCGTAACTTGGGCAGGTGGGGTGTGGCTGGAGGAGGCAGGTCCCTAGTAGTCTGGCCTTGGGGACTTTATTTGTCCATGGCCGCTTCCAATCTTGCTCTCTCTGCTTCCTGCCACTAAGTGGAGCTCAGCTTTCACCTGGCGCTCCACGCCACCATGATGAGTGCTTGGAGATGGCCAACTCTGGACTATGCCTCTGAAACAATGAGCCGAATAAACTCCTCCTCCTCTATGTTGTTCATTTCAGGTACTTTAGTCACAGCCACAAAAAAGCAGATTAAAACAGGTTAGGACCATGAACTGAAATAAGAAATACAATGGGAGAAGCAGTTTCAGGATGGGGAGATCAAGACTTCCATTCTGCACATCATAAATTTGAAATGCCTATTCAGTATCCCAGGGAGACATCAAATAGGCATTTTGATACTTGAGTCTGGCATTTGGGAGAAGTCAGAGCTGAAGATATCAATTTGGGAGTACAAGCATTTTGATTTTACATAAAACCATGTGCTTGGATGAATTTTCCTAGGGAGATACTGGAGGCAGAAAAAGGCCAGAAGCCACAACCAAGCCCTAAGGTGATCTGACATTTCAAGATCATGTAGAGTGGAGAAATTGTGAAGGAAGGCGAAAAGCAGCCCAGGAGAAGGAGAAGGAGAAGGAGAAGGAGAAGGAGAAGGAGAAGGAGAAGGAGAAGGAACGTGGAAGTGAAGAGAAAGGCATGTCACAGGAGCAAGCAATCAGTGGTGCCCAGTGCTGCCAGGTGTTTGAGGAAGACAGCGACAGGGGAGTCACCACTGGACTGGGCAAGACAGAGTCCCTGGGGACAAGAGCAGGGTCAAGTGCTGAGTAGAGTGCCAGGGAGGTTATATTAGAGCAAATGGGGGCGGGGCGGGGCGGGGGTTGAAGATTGGGACAGTTGTTTCAAATTGTGCTTGGAAGAAAAGTGAAATGGGGCAGTGGCCAGAGGGGAACTTGAGAGGTGATACCGCAGCATGATCCAGCACAGGTTCTCAGTCCATCCTATTCTGGTTTCTAGGCTTTAGTATAAATACAAATATGAGCAATGGAAAGCAGGATCCTGAGTTATTGAGTTACTGATATAATTAACTCTTATTGAGACATTTATAGAACATCTATTAGATGCGAGTCACTGTGGCAGGAACTGGAATAGAACTAAAGACATGGGCTCAGAATTCCAGCACTTGAACTCTTGCTAGGGAATAGAACCCAATCCTATACTGGTGGAATGTTTCCACAAATTTGGTTTCAAGGAACCAAAAACAGTAGGCCCAGTGTCGGGTCCTGTTGACCTTTCTGCAGTTCACATCTGATACAGCCATAAAGGAACAGACTGTCAATAAGAGTGCCCACCCTCCAAACACAGAGAGAGCTCATTAAAGCACACATCATCAATCTGGCCTTGAAGATACTGAAAAAGAAGAAGAATACAAAGAAATAGAAATGAGCCGGCATGTGCTAAAAATTGCACAAAACGTATATTGAGACATAGGGAAAGTCTATTTGTGTATAAATAGACTTCCTTATTGTGTTAGCAATAAGGAAAATACCCTAAAAAGGTGGAAATAAAAAATGAGGGTATCAATAAAGAAAGGAATTTGCAAACACTGAATGGCCCCAAGATGCAGAACAGCTAAAATTTGCTTCCTGAGCAAGGAGTCAGAGAGGCAGCCGCCGGTCCTTTTGCTGTGACCAATCAGTATTTTTCCTGGAGATCGCAAGCACCTCTGACAGCAGGTGATAACCATCCTGTGTTGGAAAGACGCTGTCCCTCCCAACCTCCTCACTTATGCTGGCCCTCGGTCCCTGCCCCTCATGCCCTCCCCTCAGTCTCCCCCCAGCTTATGGCCACCGTCTGGCTTGGCTCATCTTCTAGATGATGATGGATGACTTAATTACAGAAACAAAGGTAAGAATGAGAGACAAGGAGAGAGGCCAAATAGGAACAAAAGGGCAGGGACAGCCCTCTTGCTGGGGTTCTTTATTAGTGAGCTTTGTGTTTCCTGATGCTCAGGAGTCCTGTGTGCCACTTATGGTGAGAAAGAAATATAGAAACAAGATGGGGGAGGGCCGCCCTCACGACATGCGTCCTGCATGCCAGCAACTCTACCTAGGCTTTTCCTACGTCTCCACGTGTGTTCCTGAACAATCCCGAGTTCCCTGTGGATGAAGAAACTGTGACAAAAGAGGGGCGAGAATTTTGCCCACAGTCACACAGCTGCACAGAAACAGAACTGAGGCACAAAGCCAAGCGTGTGTGACCCTAAATACCACTCTCTTCCCATCACAATACACTGTGGATTAGATGTGCTTCAAATGTGTTCAATTGGGAAGAAATTCTATAAAAATAATAAGCCAAACATTGCACAAATGTAACTCATTCACCTTTTGGGGTGCTTTGAACCTGCATTTTTTGTTCAGAATGCACAGTTCGACTAAGCTAAAAATTAAATAAAAATAAACTTTATGACACAGTTTTTTAAGAAGCAGGTTAAGGGATGATAATTAAACATTATGCAGATCTGCTTAGAATAAAAATTTTAAACTACTCAACCACTTTGTAAGAGGCACACACACACACACACACACACACACACACACACATCTTCAGACCTAATTGAGAGGGACTTGAGGCCATGATACTCCGTTGGTAGAGAACAGCATTTAGAACCTGAAATCTGGAGTGCTGGGTATGCGTCTTGCTACTGGGTGATACGGGGGCTCTTTCAGTAGACAAAGGTCAGGAGGATATACAATACCCACATACCTATATCTATGCTATATCTAACCACCTTTCCATATTTGAAACTCCCTTTTCCAACAGGGAGAAACCAGGCTCCCAGGCCCTTTCATTTATTCCCTCATACCTCCTGCATCCTGTGGATCCCCAGTGCCTCACCCGTCTGTCACCTCCTCGGCCCCACCCCACAGGCTGCCCCAAGTCCGGCTTCTTTGAAGGAGGGAAGGGAACCAAACATATGTTTTTAAAGAAGGGGGAAAGAAGCCAGGAGTGGTGGCGCACAGTTGTAATCCTAGTACTTGGGAGGCTGAGACAGGAGGATCACAGGTTCGCCACCAACCTCAGCTACTCAGTGATGTCCTCTGCAACTTAATGAGACCCTGTTTCAAAATAAAGAATAAAAAATAGGGGTGGGGGTGTAGCTTGGAGGTAGAATGCCCCTGGGTTCAATCCCCAGTACTGGAAGAAAGAAAGAAAGAAAGAAAGAAAGAAAGAAAGAAAGAAAGAAAGAAAGAAGGAAGGAAGGAAGGAAGGAAGGAAGGAAGGAAGGAAGGAAGGAAGGAGAAAAGAAAAAAGAAAAGAAAAAAGAAAAGAAAAGAAAAGAAAAGAAAAGAAAAGAAAAGAAAGAAAGAAAGAAAGAAAGAAAGAAAGAAAGAAAGAAAGAAAGGGAAAGGGGAATAAAGGAAAGAAAAGGGAAGAATAGGGCAGGGGAGCAGGAGGAAGGGCCACCCCCCCTTCTTGAAGGACTGTTTGTTTGGACTAATCTTCCAGGCCAGCAGTCATTTTCCCACTCTATTTTCTCGTGAAGATATTCTATTTTATTTTGGCTGCTCGTGCAGTTTTAGAGAAGTCAGCTGTCAGATGAATTGCTTTTAGAAAGTTGTTTTGCTCTCTGGTTGTTTTGAGATTTCCTCTTTGAACAGTATGTACAGTGGCTAAGAACACAGACTTGGGAGCTGGATTATCTGGGTATGAATCCCTAATTGGCCATGTATTAGCTATTTGATCTTGGAGATTTTGTGAATGTTCTGTGCCTTACTGTTCTCAATAAAATGGGGATAATAGTGATGGTCTATCTATAAATAAGTGAGTTGATACAGCCAGCCCCCTGTGTCTTTGGGTTCTGCATCTGTGGATTCAACCAACCATGGATCAAAAATATTTGGGGGAAAAGACTGCATCTGTACTGAACACGTGCAGGCTTTTCCTCCTTGCCATTATTCCCTAATAAATACAGTAGCATGCAACTATTTACAAAGCATTTATATCAGATCAGGTATCATAAGTAATCCAGAGGAGATAAAAATATACAGGAGGACATGCCATCTTACATGAGGTACCTGAGGCTCTGGAGATTTTGGTATCCATGGGGGTCCTGAAACGAATGCCCCACAAATACCAAGGGAAGACTGTAT
>PVJS01005052.1:34366-44949 GCA_004027185.1 Glis glis
TTTTTTTTTTTTTTTTTTGTGCTGGAGATCACATGGCAGGCAAATGCTCTATCACTGAACTACAACCTCAGCTCAGGATGACTATATTAAGTGCTTAAAAGTCAGGCATGGTGGCGCACGCTTATAATCCCAGTACTTGGGAGGCTGAGACCAGAGGATCCGTGTTTGCGGCCAGCCTCAGCTACTTAGTGAGGCCCTCCACAACTTAGTGAGACCCTGTTTCAAGATAAAGAATAAAAAATAGGGCTGGGGGTGTAGATCGGAGGTAGAATGCCCCTGGGTTCAATCCTCAGTACCATAAAAAATAAATAAATAAAATAAAATAAAATAAAAATAAAGTGCATAAAAGATTTCTTGGCACAATGTAACCACTAAGTTCTTGCTATTACTCATAGTAATTGCAGTTTTAGTAGACTTTGTTGTACTGTTTTTTGTTGTTTCGTGGTACTGGGAATTGAACCCAGGGGTGGTCTACCTCTGAGCTATACCCCCAGCCCTATTTTATTTTTTATTTTGAAACACAGGCTCACTAAATTACTGTGTACTGGCCTCAAACCTGTGATCCTTCTGTCTCAGTCTCTCAAGCACTGGGATTACAAGCATGTTTCACTGTGCCCAGCTTCAAGTTTTATTAAAATGTACACAGATATAGATTAATTTATATATATACTGCTTGAAACTTGTGAACTTCTTCAACCTAAGGCTTCATGTCTTAATGATTCTGAAAAATTCTCAACCATTCTCTTTCCGGAACTCCTATCAAGAACTAGTTTCAACATTGATTTCGAGGGTTGGCATTTCTGGTCCCGTGAAAATGGTGTAAATTCACAGTCCACAACCACCTGGGATACAGGTGTGACATCCCCATTTTTCCCTGAGAGACTATTTTCCCCATGCACAATCCAGGCTAGGATGACACTCTCACTTACCTGAGCCAAAGGTAAAGATTTTCTGGCATGGTTTTCACTGAGGGGGCACCTTTCAGGTTTCTAGGTTTATGCAGAGGTCCCAGTGCCAGCTAACCACCTGGAACATGCTCAAGACTAAATTTATATATCTGTGTGTATACTTAGCACCTATGAAAGTCTATTACACTCTTATGTGTATAACTTGGACATTAGATGATTTTCTTTTTGACATAAATTCCTACAAGTGGAACTGACCCACCAAGAGCAAGCTGAACAACAAAGTGCATATCATTTTGAAATCTAGAGTTAGAAAGAAGTTCAAACCTTGACTTTATTTGGTATTTTTATGGGGGGGATACATTCTTGGAGTCCTGGTTTCCTCATTTGTAATATAGGAATGATAATAATTATTGTGAGGAAAAAATACAATATTTGCAAAGTGTTTAACATAATAACACCAAGTCCTCTGTAAATTTGATATATGGTATAATTCCTGCTGTTATTATTCTAAGTGTTTTCAACTTTTATTCATATTACTAAATGACCAATTAAAGATTATACCTATTTACACACCCATGAATAGTGAAGATTTCTATATCATTCCATTTTCAATAGGTCTTGTGAATCTCCAACTTGCTAATTTTATAGATGGAAAATATCTTTTCTTTACAATGATAGGATTTCCAGTCTAGTTATCCATCTTTTCATAGGTTTGCTGCTCATCCAAGGTTGCTTTTCTGTGGAAGGCCAGTTTAAGATCTTTGCTCCTTTTTCAATGGGTATTTGTTTCTTCTTGATATATAAGAATTGATTATATATTAAAGATAAAACATCCTCATCTGTGTGCTGCTTTTTTGTTACATGACCCTTGGGAATAAAAGCACTTTGCTTACAAAAGATGCGTTCACTCAGGTATCGCTGTAAGAATAAGCAGATATGCTTCTGCGGTGATTTCAATTATTCCCAGTCTTGTCTGCCTGCTTCCTCTAAAAACAGTGTAAGATTATCTTTCTACTCCAGACCCCATAAGTCTGACCAAGTAAGGCCTACTTACCAGCAAGTAAGTAATTACTAGTAGTTTTAGTAAAATTCCGTTACTTAAGAATGTCCCAGAGAATGTGATAGAAACTAAAAAACCATATGTAGCATAATAATACGATTAACTAGGACCTGGTCAGCGTTCACAGGAAGATTTGATGTATTTAGAGGTTCTCACTGGTTTTGAAATAAATTCACCCTTAGCTTTTTAAGATTAGCTTCCTGCCTCTATTTAATAGCTTTACTCCTTTTTTAAAAAAAAAGTTTCAAGAACACCACCTCAACTTCCCATTTCCACACGCACCGTCTTGGTCCATGTTCGCCGTATCCATGCCATTCATGATATGATAGATTTCTACCTTCTAGGCCAAGGAGTCCTAATCTTTCACTTTGTCCTCATATGTCAATTCCTCCTTCCTCCCTCCTACTCCTCTGATCATTTTATAATGAATTGGTAACCACAATAATGAAATTTACTGAGAAAACCAGATTTTGAGATGCTGCCATAACTAACGGAGTCAGAGAAATGATGAAAAGGGCTTTAATGAGGTTTGAAATACAGTTGGAATGTTACAGATAGAAAATCAATTTGGAAAAATGCTGTCAGCTTCATCCACAGGGGGGAAATTATTTAAACACACACATCTAAAGAGCGGAAGTAACTTTGAAGGCAATGGAGTACTGAGGATTGTTTTATAGAAGAGAAAAATGTTCTTTTTTATCTGGCTATCTATCTATCTCTCTATCTCCTCTATTTTGTTGTAACTATAAGCCTAAGTAGGTAGATACCCAAATATTTTAAATATCCAAATTTTGGAAGGGCTACTAGCAAATAATTAACTACGATTATTTTAACGCACCCTTTCCTTGTTTTTGTTTGTTTTGCTTTGTTTTGTTTCAGTGTTGGGGATTGAACCCAGAGACATTCTACCACTGAGCTACTTCCCCAGCCCTTTTATTTTTTATTATGAGACAGGGTCTCACTAAATTGCCCATGTTGGCTTTGAACTTATGACCCACCTGCCTCAGATTCCAGAGTAGCTGGGACTACAGGTGTGCACCACTGCACCCAGATTAACTAATTTATTCTTTTGTTGTTGTTTTGTTTGTTTGGTACTGAGGATTATAAACAGGAGTGTTCTGTTGCCGAGCTACATTCCCATCCCTTTTTATTTTTTATTTTGAAATAGGGTCTTGCTAAATTGCTGAAGCTGGCCTTAAACCTGTGATCCTCCCGTCTCAGCCTCCTCAGTATTGGAATTACAGGTATGCACAACCACACCCAGCTACTTACTCTTAATTCCATATAATCTTGGAAGCAGAAGGAATAGTTTTATGGATACTATGCAATCCCACTTATAAAACAGTGCATGATTTTGTTCATTCCATGTAATAAATTTTATCTACTTCAAGAAAAAAAAAAAAACCTGAATTTGTGGACTCAGGACCGATGAATCTTTTGGAGAAAGCATATATCTTTTTCCATAAAGTCATTTGTGACATGTATAATACATACTGTAAAGCACCTTGTATAACAAAGGGAGATTAGTGTTTAAACAGACTGTCAGTCATAGAAAAATGAGGAGATTCAGTTCTCCCAGAATAACTCATGAGATCTGGAGAATCACATCAAGTTGGGGTTAATAAACATTCAACAGATTCTCAGTTTTTAATATTTGAAAACCAGATGAAAGTTAGAGCATTTTCTTTACAAAAACCCAAATGCAATTACAGAATAAATTTTGAACATAAATGTTCAGAAGTCACTAGGAGCCAGGCATGGTGGCGCACGCTTGTAATCCCAGTACTTTGGGAGGCAGAGACCGGAGGATCCGGGTTCGTGGCCGGCCTCAGCGCTTTCTCTCTCTCTCTCTCTCTCTCTCTCTCTCTCAGTGAGGCCCTCCGCAACTTCATGAGACCTGGTTTCAAAATAAAGTATAAAAAAATAGGGCCGGGGGTGTAGCGTGGAGGTAGAACGCCCCTGGGTTCAATCCCCAGTACTGCAAAAAAAAAAAAAAGAAGTCACTAGGCTAAGGAATTCTAGAACAACTTTTGGTTTTATTTTTGTCTTTTAATTTTGTTTTAAAGATTATCACTAAATATCAAATATCTGAAGAAATTGAAGAAATTTCCTGTTTCTACCTTAGGTACCCCATAAACTTATTTTGGAGCATAGAAGAATTAAAGACCCATATTCTTTTTTAAAATACTTTTATTGGTGCAATGTAATTATATATCATAATGAGATTCAAAGTGATACAAACATACATGCACACATCACTTGGTGTATCCCCCCCATCTGCTCTTCCTGGGTACTTTGCAGGGGGAGTCAGGCCATGAAACCTGGTCTCTACTCTGTGCTGTGGACAACTGGCAAGGAGCATTCTGTTTGAATACACTGGAACCCTAATGAATTTCCAGAGAACTTGTTAGTAGAGCCAACTACCATGTGTCTCTTAGTGCCTGGTTCCTAGGACTCTTCCTATCAGTTGGTTATGCTATTCTAGTCCCTCCTATATAAACCTGAACCACCAGGGTAATGGGTCCTGTCTTACCCCTCACTTTCCCTGTGCAGACAACCAAATAGCTCTGTGCATGCAGACGTCAGACTATCCCAAGTGAGGCTGACAGCGTACCCGAAGAAAGAAGTCAACTCTAGCTCCAAACTTCTTTCACAGTAGTTTCATATTTTTAAGTTTTTATTGAGGTGTAATTTGTTGCACCCTGTTTCACAGTATGAACACTTAGCATGAGATCGACTCATGCCTATATATATTGATAATATATAATTATTGATAATATAAATAATATATTGATAACATAAAATTATGTACATCAAAGTTTGTTAAGAAAGTAGAAAACAAAGTGCGACCAAGGCCCACAGCAAACACGGGAAGCTTGCTTCAAGTCTGTGGCCTCAGCTGCGGCACTGGCATCATGGCTGTCTGCACATGTTCAAACTCATCAAACCGTATCCAGTACCCATTAAACATAAGAAGTTCTTGGTATATCCATTACATTGCGAGGAGACTAACAGCTAAGCGTGGCAGAGGACAGACAGGAAAAGAGCTGGAATGTGGTTACTCTAGTAGTTGAACATCAGAACCAACATCAGCAATTGTCTACTTCCTATTTCTTATTAGTGGAAATAAAAAGAAAACATCTCTATAGTGCTTAAAGTTGACTGATGCCTACTAGTAGATGGGAGAGTTTGTCAAATTTTTTTTCTGAAGCATCCTATAGTTCTCAACTTTGCTGAATTATCAGCCCTCCTGTTCTTACCAGATTATCCAATGCTTTACTGTCTATTAATATCTTCAATACTTGGGGCCTTATTGGGGCTAAAGCTATTAATTTCTACTGTACCCTTCAAAACTCAGAACTTCAATCTCCGAGGAATTTTAACATATTATGGCAGTACTAGGTATTAATTCTGCACCTATGTGGAAATTCCTAGTGCCATTGTAATTTCTTAAATTCCAGGGATTAAGCCGGGTGTGGTGCCACAGGCTTGTAATCCCAGTACTTGGGAGGCTGAGACAGGAGGATCGCAGGTTCGTGGCCAGCCTTAGCTACTTAGTGAGGCCCTCTGCAACTTAATGAGACCCTGTTTCAAAATAAAAAATAAAAAATAGGGCTGGGGGTGTAGGTTGGAGGTAGAATGCCTCTGGGTACAATCCCCAGTTCCACACACGCACAAAAAAAATTCCAGGGATTAGATTATTAAGAAAACAAAAACAAAGCTCTGAACTAAAACTCTGGGAACAAATACATTTTAACACATTCTTTTTTACCTTTTACCCTTTTTTAAATTCAAAGTTATTTCGAACTGATACATCAAAACATAAAACAGACATTTTTAAAGAGAAATTAACTATTTTTAATATATAGCACATACAGAGAAACAAATATTTATTTATTTATATTTACTTACTTACTTATTGTGGTACTGGGTATTGAATACAGGGGAGTTCTATCTCTGAGCTACGCTCCCAACCCTTTGAATTTTTTATTTTGAAAAAGAGTCTTGCTAAGTTACCATGTGCTGACCTCCAAACTGCGATCCTCCTGTCTCGGCCTCCCAAGTACTAGGATTACAGCCATGGGCCAGCACCCCCAGCCTGGACCCACTGTTTTATAGTTAATCTCACAACAATCTCTAGGAAATTGTTATGAGTGTTATTATCCTTCTTGTATATTTAGAGGAATTTCGATCAGGAAGGGCTAATTTGTCCAAAGCCCCACCATTTATCAAGGATGGAGACAGGATTCTAATCCAAGCCTATTGGACTCTAAAGCCTTTGTTCTAAAAGCCAAAAGAAAGATATTGGAACAGCCTATACACTTGTAAAGAATGAGTCAAAATTTCATTAGTTCCATACTTTGAATCTTAACAAAGATCAAATACTTTTAAAAGGCATATGTTATTCCTAGCTTCTTTACCTCTAAAATAAGGATTGTTTCTATTTTCCTTTCAAAAATGTGTCAGACATTTTTAGGTGTCTTGGAGAGATCTGAGTTCAGCAATAGCAGGTGTTTTGATATAGAATCAACCTCGATATATTAGCTTGGTGCTGGTAGCCAGGTAGCAAGCCCATGAGACCAAAGAGCAACACAGGCAAAAGCAGAGAAGAAAGAATTCCAGGCATTGTGATGTTTTGCTTAATATGTTAACTCTACTTTAAAATGACATACAAAATGTTTGAAAATATTTGTTTTGTTTTTTAAAAAACTATGACTCTTGCTGGGCATGGAGGCACACGCCTGTAATCCCAGTACTTGGGAGGTTGAGACGGGAGGATCTCAGGTTTAAGACCAGCCTCAGCAATTTAGCTAGAATCTCAGCAACCTAGAGAGACTCTGTTTCAAAAGAAAAAGTAAAAAAAGGGCTGGGGTATAGCTTAGCGGTAGAAAGTCCCCGGGGTTCAATCCTAGTACTATTAAAAAAAAAAAGCAGGACTCTTGAATTACAAGGCAGACAAAATGGTTTATTTTTTAAGTCTTCTAATGTAGCACAGAATAATGCACATACAGGCACTAGAGAAAGATTTCCTGGTGAGGGTAATAGTAATGATTACAAAGCTCCTTTCATGTTTATTTTTCATTAGTGGCTTTCATTATAACAAAAGTAAGGAAGGAAAATAACTTGTGGTGCCTATTGTTTTATATCTTCACTCAAGCCTATGGCTTATCTGTTTCTAGGTGTATTTTTTAGAGAGAGATGGAAGTCATTCACTTGCTGGAATAAAACTTAACAAAACGAAGTTCGTTTTGCTTGTCAAGTGCAGATAAAAGGGAGAAGGGAAGAAACGGTTTCAATGTAAAAGGCACCTTTTCCCTAACTCCTGAACTAGTTCACACCATGAAATGAAGAACTGAACTACCTGAAACTTCCTCTGTGCGGAACACCGCGTGCAGACCACTGCATTTCACTTCAAATTTGTATAGTCTTTAGTCACTCGCTTCATCTGCATTTCTAACACCTGCTCCAGTCAGCTGTGAAGCATGCTGCTATCTCTATAGTCATCTTTTATCTTCCCTCTGTCCATCTAACAAAAAAAATCACGTTATAGAATATAATTACTTGGCCTAAAAGGGATAGGGAGGAATTCACATTCCTCTGAAAGAGATTTTCCTTTATCTTATCAAAAGGTGATTTGAAAACAAGTTACTAATTAATGTTGTCATTCTTTATAGTATATATCTCCTTGAAACATTAATATTAATTGTGCCTAGCAAAAATAACAGAATCGACTTCTGCAATGAGTATCTGTTTCAGGTGCAAAGGGAAAATAAAAAGCTAACTGTAATGACTGATACCATTTGTAAAGTACCCAGCTATTTCTTCAAAGTTCATTAATACTATACTGTTGTTATTAAAATGAGGATTTTCTAGCTTAGCCTACCTAATGTGACCTAAGTTAAAACTGTATGTACCTCAACATAAACATCTAGCCGGGGATGGTGGCTCATGCCTGTAATCCCAGTATTTAGGAGGCTGAGGCAGAAGGATCTCAGGTTTGAGGTCAGCCTCAGCAACTCAGCGAGACCCTCAGCAATTTAGTAAGACCCTGTTTGAAATAAAAATAAAAAGGTCTGGGGGTATAGCTCAGAGATAGAACTCCCCTGGGTTCAATCCCCAGTACAAAAAAAAAAAAAAACAAAACCATCAGCCAAATTTTGACTATGGCATTATTCACCCTGTTGTCACTGACTTGTATTATTCGCCCTATATTACACAAATTTATATGGAGGATTTAAGGCTGACTTTCTCCAATACAGAAATTATCTTAAGAGAGGAGGAAAAAATAGGAGTAGTTGGGGAAAGAACTAGAATAAAATTGAACAATTTCTGGCTTACCATTTCTCTGCTTATGTCCTTCATAGCACTTAATTATCATATAATTATCTTATCTGTCTGTCTCCCTATTTGAATGTAAATTCCATCTGGGCAAAGGTCCTGTCTGGCCGTTCACTCCTCTGTTCCTAATGTCTAGCTTAGTTCCAGACACACAGCAAATGGTAAATATTTCTTATGCAAGCACGTTTTGAAATCTCAATAAGAATTAGAAGGGATTTTGAAGGACTATTTACACTTCTCTATTTCCTGTAAAATATATATATACATATATGAGGAAAATCCTCATTTATCTAGCCTTTTTGTAGAATAATATTTTCTATATGAATTTTTTTCTCCGCTAGCCAAAAATGACCCCTTTAAGATACTAAGACATTTTAATTCCAAACAATTTAAATGAGTCGTTCAGATATATATCATTTCTATTTCTCCATCTTCCTTTTAAAAATAAGCATCACATACTTTAACCATTTGTTGATATCTTATGGTCAAAAGTATGCACTAAAACTCTCTACGTTCTGCCATATAATATGGTAGTCCCTCTGCTGTTCGTGAAGTAGGTGAGGCTCTGTGTCCTTAGCCCAGGGACCTATGACTGTAGACTCAGATTTAATGCTTCTGTTGTCTCCTTTCCTGTTTGCAGTTTTCAGTATTTTACTTTCTAGCTGCT
Source organism: Glis glis (assembly GCA_004027185.1). Taxonomy (NCBI): domain Eukaryota; kingdom Metazoa; phylum Chordata; class Mammalia; order Rodentia; family Gliridae; genus Glis; species Glis glis. The sequence continues at coordinate 43,341 of PVJS01005052.1, forward strand.
TCTTCATTACAGGTTCCTGCTCCTAAGAAATTTCTATTTATCGCTCAGGATGAATTAAAGGTGGTTAAGCCAACCTTGCCCACTAAATTAAACAAAAACCCTAAAACAGAAATATTATGAAAGTATTAAACAGTATCTTTTTCTTTTTAATTCAACTATAAATATACCCTTTGCAGCCTTTGGATTTTTATGTGTGGTGCTAGGAATTAAATCTAGAGCTTCATGCATGCTAGGCAAGCGCGCTACCACTGAGTTATTTCCCCAGCCTTACTACTCAGTTTTGACAGTCAAAAGTCAGTTTGAATTCCTAGAGGAAGAGGGTCTTGAAAAGATTCTCAGTATCCTTCAAGGAGAAAGGGATTTTCAAAGGTCCTGAAACACCCATTACAGATTAAGCTTCAAGTCCAGTACAGTTGAATACCAATCCTGACCAAAGAAAGAGAAAACCCAGGACATGATGTAAAAGAACTCTTCATGGCCCAGGGAGCAAGCTGACTATGCTTCTGAGCTGCAGAAAGAGAAATTCAGAAAGACATGGAGGGGCCGGGCGTGGTGGCGCACGCTTGTAATCCCAGTACTTGGGAGGCTGAGACCAGAGGCTCCGGGTTTGCGGCCAGCCTTAGCTACTTAGTGAGGCCCTCCGCAACTTTGTGAGACCCGGTTTCAAAATAAAGTATAAAAAATAGGGCTGGGGGTGTAGTGCAGAGGTAGAACGCCCCTGGGTTCAATCCTCGGTACCGCAAAAAAAAAAAAAAGAAAGAAAGACATGGAGGGAGTGGAGGATGGGGAGATCATATACAAGGGTTCTTGCTTGGAAGAGATGGTGAAGTAGAACTATCCGGAACCTAGAACACTGCGGCTAATCAACAGCTTGCTCAGGCACAGCCTTGGGGGAGCTGGAAACTCCTGGAAATCTCACACTGAGCCACCCTCAAAGGACTAGGAAACAACAGCATCACTCTGGTGAAATAAAGGTTTCTAGATAAGTAAACATTAAATACAATTCCTATACAGGGATCCAAAGATGCCCATGTGCCCCAGCAAGGAGATATCAAGATGCCACTTGAAGCATAAGGCTTTTTCACAACCTTCTAGCCTATTCTATGATTCTGCCAGGTGTCAACATCAAGTTTATCAGTATCCAGAACTCACCAAGAAAACTATGCCTAGGAGCCTGCATAGACACCTAGCCATGACTTCTGCAGGAACATGTACATTGCTCATCAATAAAATTCCCAACAGTAGAGGCTGGGCAAAACAGAAGCAAATGTCAGGTGGGGAAGCAGAAACCTCTGTATAATTTTAAGTGAACAGTCCAGCATTAGTATTCTCTTTCCTAAAGAAAAAAAGACAATAAACTGTTGAGAAAACAACAGAAAGACATTAAGCAATGTCCAATAAGGCAGATTAGCTTAATAATCCATTGAAGATTCAAATTTCTGGACTACTTCAAGGAAATTATGTATAAGCTTTGTGAATGGACAGAAACATGTGGAAATCTTATTTATGAGGATTCACATCAAAAGGAAGAATGAGTACTGAAAAGTTCAAAATATAAAATACTTTAAAAGAAAGAAACAGCCGGGCGTGGTGGCGCACGCTTGTAATC